>CAIGRN010003005.1:0-10960 GCA_903798345.1 Fraxinus anomala | reverse complement strand
TTTTATGATCTTTGGTTTCAGATATATTTTTGGAGATACTTGCATTTTATTAACACAAAAAAAGTGTGGGTGAATTTGGATGTCTAGGTCAAATCATCAATTGTATTCCTACACTGGTTAGTATATTGTATGAATGGGGTATGACAAATTTTATAAAAACATCTGCATGGTGATTCGAACATGGGTTACCTATATGAAATACCATGCAGATGACCATTTTGGCAACTCAGTTATTCATTAAATCTTTGTAATCAAATTTACTTAAGCTGAATGTCTTAAAGTTTTGGGCTTTTAAATAACTTGTGGCTTGTACTTTCATAACCTTACATGGGCCGAACATTCATAGCTCTTTTCTTAAATGGGCTACATCAACCAACTTAAGAATATAAAATTCGGGACCTTAAGGTTATCATTTTGTTGAATGTTATCATGATGCTTAGATGTTAAAAATGCTATTAAGTAGGGAGGGACACTTTAACACTTGAGATTTTCATGGACTTCTTAAGAAGTAAGGATATAGAGCTGAGAGCTAAAAACAAGGGAGAAAAGTAGTGAGTTTCATGTGAAGATAGGTAAATCTCAAGCTGACATGGTGGAAATCATCATAATCGTGACCGTGGTGACTCGGGTGACGACTCAAGCAATGATGGTAGTAAAAAGAAGGGTAGAAGTTGGGGTAGGTCTAAGTTGGGAGCGGAAAGTCAAAGATGTTACAGCTGCAATAAATCTGCAAACTATATAAGAGTGTGTCTTAAAAAGAGTAATAAATGGAAAAAAAAATAATGAAAGGTAAGACGAACGTTGCCACTAGGTCTAGTTATGATCCAAGTGAGGTTATTGATGATAAGCTCTCTTATTGTTACTATCAGATTTGTATCTATTTGTGAAATTCCATTTGCATGAATGATTGCTTGATTGTAGTGCATGGTTTATGTTATATCTCATTATGATTGGCGTGTAAAATTAAATGAATTTAAGAGTTATCATGTTCCTGTGTGTAACATGTTGCATGCATAATGGTCGAAATTGGTGTTTTGAGATATGACATTGTATGTGTTCTTACTTTAGGTGCATTAGTAGTAAGTGGGCTAACTGGAAATATTGAGAATAGATGGTTGAGGGTCCATTGGTGACATGTACAGGGTGTGTAGAGAAATGACATTTAGATAACTAGTTGAAAAGTGGTTAAATATTTGGAACCCTCTATCTGTTAGAATCCTAATAGAATGGAGTGAGAGAGTGACACTCCTAACATCACTATTAAGGTGGAGACCCATTATCTACCTAATTTAGATGTGAGAGGTTGAGGAAGTGATAGAGGAACATTCTACTGACCCATGTTTTTTAGTAGATTACCAGTTAGGCATGAAGAATGAGCAATTTAGTGGGCATTGTTGGCGATGAGAGAAGATATATGTTCTCTATATACGAGCTACATGGAATGAAGAAGGGTAATTCTGGCGAAATATTTTATTTGGGTCATTTATGCATTAGTTGTATATGTTGACTTTTTATTTGATTAACTTGGAGTTAATTTTTTTCTCTTGTGTGTTGAACATGTTGAAAAGATTTATTTGTAATACCCTATGGTGTGCTTTTATCGCATGTGTATTGTCATCTATAACTGTGTATTATTATGTGCTCTAGATTAACCCCTGAATGAATTAGTGTGTTTTCATCGTCTTTAGCATAACATGTGTTGTTTTTATCTAAAGTTGTATTACTTGCTTGTTAGGTAAAAATACGTAGTTTGGCTACTTTGATTAATGTGTTCACTATGTATACTTGATTGTACTAGAGTTTGACCTTAGAACTTGGTGAGTACACTTAGCAGGTATGGTATATGTAAACGGGCCCAAGATATTAGTAAGGTCTGTGACTTCCAATTTATTTTGGATACCTTGATTATGCAAGTATAAACTTGATATTTTTTGCTTGTAGGTTTATTAGGTATCAAGGTAGAAATTTGTTTCATTTTTTTTATAGCCAATAAATCTTAGGGCTATGATATTTATCATTTAAGTTAGTTTCATAGGGTTGATTGAGGATTGAATTAACACCACAATATGAGACCCAAACCAAAAAGCTCGACCTAAGACTTAATAGACTATTTCAAGCAATAATTAATTGAATAAGTTCCGCATGGTACATTATGAGTGATGGCCCATTGTACCCTCTTTGGCTCATTTTGTTTGTGCCCTAGCTTGGCTGGTTATATGGTCTCCCTTCCACGTGAATTGGCCAAGTAAGACAATTGAGAAAAAATAAGGCAATCGTTTATTCTTTGTGAGCAAAACAATCATGTCCTTTTTTTTCCTTCCTTTTTTTAAGTGAGCAACAACCTTTTCCTTATCTTTCTGAGACGTTTCCTTTGTAGATTCTTGGGCAACCTTCGTAGTTTTGTTTGGTTGAGCATGTTGGTTGTGGGATAACCTTGTGGTGGGTTTAAACTGTGCCCTAACCAATCAAATTACACATAGACCTCACAGTAGAGATTAATTTTAGAAAGATGAGTAAAAAGAGAAGTTTGAGAGAGAGAGAGAGAGATTAAGGTAGTTAGGGTTAGAAAATAACCCTAGCACGTGAAAGTCTTCAATTTATAGTGCCCTTTTCCAATGGCCCTACTCATTCTTGAATAATCAACAACCATGATTTCACTTCAAACCTTTCACACTCTTTCTCTCTTAATCAGTACAAACTCACATTTCACTAAAGACTAAGTCGGGTTCATTATTTGGTCACATGGTCTGATATTTCCCACGTTTAGCTAGATGATGATCACTAAAGTGCAAAAATAAAAATAAAATAATAAAAAAAATCCACTTGAATTGTTATATTCTCTCGTACCTGTACAAAACACAATACATTAGCAGGGGTGAACCCAACACCCGGCGAGGGCAATACAGTTGCAAAGCCGGAAGAAGATGTTGAAAATTTTGAATTTGGGCTCTTTTTTTTTTTTTTTTTGGCCCTTTTGTTTTGGGTTGAAGAGAGTTAAGCCTTTTTTTTAATATTAGGCCCAATAATCGGCCAATCCATGGTCAATGGGATGGATAATACCCATTACCCAACAGCTTATTGTTAGCAATTACCAAATGTGAAACGTCTCCAAACCCTTCACTCCTTCAAACTTCGCCGCTTCGGTCGGTTCTCAGCTTCTCCTTCTCAGTTCTCCCTGCTCTGCTGCCGGCAATGTTGGATGATTTATTATGCTGCTTCCGTCCACTAAAGGTATTCCTTTCACATCTTTCTCCATGTTCATCCATCTGTAAGTCGTCAAAGAATTCTTTGTGCAATTTAGTCGAATTAATTTGATTATTTATTGTTAGCGTAGAGAGCTACTTTTCCAATCAAGTAAGAAAGGAAGAATGAACATGAGGTTGCTTCTAGGATTAAAATGGATACAGTTTTGAAATCTATTAAACGTGAACTAGTTTTTTTTCTTGATTACTGGATTGGAGTCCCAGTGTAATTTTGTGGCTGTTGCATTGTAATANTTAAAATGGATACAGTTTTGAAATCTATTAAACGTGAACTAGTTTTTTTTCTTGATTACTGGATTGGAGTCCCAGTGTAATTTTGTGGCTGTTGCATTGTAATATTATAGGATTTGGCTTTGTACTGAATCTGGTAATCAAATTTTCCTTCAGTTTTCTCAACCCACTCATCAGAAAACTTCACATGATAAAGCAATAGCAGTGGCAAGAAGAGTTACTATAAAGAAGGATGGAGAACATTCGAAGGTTTCTTGTCCTGTCAGATCAACAGTTGGTCACTCTATGCTGAACTTTGGTGCTGGGTCCACCACTGTACATTAGTAATATAAAATACAACACACATACCTCATAAAATTTTCTTAAAAAACTGCACTTACTTTCGTTGTATTTGTTCAAAATGTTACATTGATATTGAGCCACTAACTGGGCCTTTGAAATGGATGAATTTGGATGGATGCTAGTTTTTGCCCATGCATATGCATGGCTTTCATTTTGTAAAACTCAAGCAAAATTGTTTTAACAATTCGCAAGCATGGCTCATGTCTATGCATGGCCATGGTGCTAAAAAATAGCCATTAAAACTGGTTTCAAATTTGATTTCTGGTTATTTCTCATGAAAAGCTTTAACCTTTGGTGAATCATTGACACTATTTCATGAAGTGTGAATTGAAATCTATAATAAACGATAGGTCACAATTAGAAACACCTCAGATTATCAAATAAAATCATCAATCAAAATCCATATATGTTCCAATTCAATCTCAGACTAAAACTCTTAGTGTCCTCAAGTTC
Source organism: Fraxinus anomala (assembly GCA_903798345.1). Classification (NCBI taxonomy): domain Eukaryota; kingdom Viridiplantae; phylum Streptophyta; class Magnoliopsida; order Lamiales; family Oleaceae; genus Fraxinus; species Fraxinus anomala. Next base: position 6,671 of record CAIGRN010003005.1, on the reverse strand, counting down.
TTGAAGATAATATTGTAGTTATCGTGAGTGAAATCAATATTATCAAAGGAAAATTTTTAAGTTGGTGGTTTGATACATGTGTAACAATTCATTTATATGATAAGTCACTTTTCAAGACTTATCATGAGTTGGATGGTGTACAAGAGATACAAATGTGTAATGAAGAACGCTCCAAAATGGTTGGGAAATGACATGTTGAATATATCTTCACTTATGGAAAAACTATTACCTTAACCAATGTATTACATATTCCCAACATGAACATGAACTTAGTGGAGATCTTTTAGGAAATTGAGCATTAAAAATGTTTATGAATTTGGAAAGCTTGTACTATTCTGAGATGAGAAATTTGTTGGAAAATACATTCTTATGAAGAATTTGCTAAATTATGTATTGTTGACAATATCAATAAAACTAAATTAAATATTACTTACTTGATGGATTCATTTACATTATGACATGCTAGACTATGCCACATAGGTGATAGTGCTATGAAAGAATGTTTAAATGAAATGATTGTTCATAATGTAAATGTTGCTTATAAATGTAAAACTTTTATAGAATCTTAAATAATAAAGAAGCCTTATTAAAGTCCGCATAGGACTTCACAAATTTAGAACTTTTCATACGGATATATGTGAATTGAATGTGATGTTATATAGGTGGAAATATGTATTTTTATTACCTTTATTAACGAGCATTCTAGATATATGTATATTTATTTAATAAAACATAAATACAAAGCTTTTGATATATTTAAACCTTATAAAAGGAAGTTGAAAATCAGTTAACCAAGAAATAAAAACAACTAGAAGTAATATAGGTGGTGAATATTTTTCTAGTGATTTTAATTCATTTTGTGAACAACATAGCATAATACATCAATGTTCTATACCTAAAATACCCAAACAAAATGGTTTGGCTAAGAGAAAAAATAGAACATTAGTCGAATTGATAAATGTCATTTATCTTGAGGTATGAAACTTTATTAAGTGCATGTAGAATCTTAAAAAGGAATTCTTCCAAAATTTACAAAAGTGTCTCCTTATGAAATGGGAAAAGGAAAAAAAAAATTGCATATTTCAAAGCATGAGAGTGTCTTGCATACGAACCCTAAAAGGATTGTGTTAGGTCCAAAAGGCATCAAATGTGCCTATGTTGGATATACTAATAATAGCAAATCCTATATATCACTAAATTTGGAGACCAATGTGATAATTGAATCAAATGACATAGAGGTTTTTGAAAATACTATCTTCGATTAATGAATTAAGGGAAACCTATAAATAGATTCCTAGATATAGTGGAATAGAAGAGAAAACATCTCCTAAAAATGTTGATGAATCTAGTGAATCTCAAAGAAGTAAAAGAACTTGGAAATAAAAAACTTTAGGATTGGATACAATATATTCTCAACTTATTTCACTTAGTAGAGGCAATGAGAAGAACATTGTTAGAACAATACTTTTTTTTCTACAAGTAAAAATCGATCCAAAAACCTATAAAAAAGTTATGGCTTCTCGTAATAGTATCTTTTGGATTTATGCAATTAAAGACGAAATGAATTCAATTATGTTAAACAACACATGGAAGCTGTTAGGTTCAACATTGTAATTGGTAATTCTGTGAAAAAAAATGGACTTAATTGAACATGTGTAAAANTTCTGTGAATAAAAAGGAATTAATTGAACATGTGTAAAACTCAAGGAGTGAAGTACAATTTTGTATAGTTGAGTTAGGCGGCCTAGGGTTTGAGTTCGAGTTTGGAAACAAGGAAGAAGTGGCGTCGAAATTTCGCTAGCCTTACGACTGACCATTGTTCGAGCGACAGAAACATAACCATTGTCCCTCGCTTCTTGCCCAGCCGTCGCTCGAGCGACATACTCTTCACTCGAGCAACAAGTTCCCTCGCTTGAGCGACAGTGTTACGTGGCTAACCCTAGTTCGCGATTTTGGAGAATTTTACATGGCCCATACAACTCATACACCTCCAACTATAAATACAGATGCTCTTGTACGAAAATTGGTGGTTGTCTTATTATACCTCATTGGTATAACATATTCATATCATCTTTTAAGATATTCAAGAACACAATTCATTGGTAGAATCATTCATATCATTCTTGAGATTCGGCAACCAAGTTTTTGGTAAAACATCAAGGTTCGTGAATCCAAAATACCTGACTTCCTTAACATTTTGATGAATGTACTCTCTCGGTCGGGCATGATGGACTACAAGCACAGGAAAAGCACAACAATTGAAGATTCTTGGAATTTCCTTTGAAAGAGAGAATTGAAGAAGATCGGGAAGCTGGAAGGAGACAGCAAATCTTGAAAGTTACAGGAAATAGATCGAGAAGTCTAGTGGAGTGGCTAGACAACATCTAACTATAGAAGATCGGGAAGCTGGTGGGTACAGCAAATCTTGGAGATTACAAGAATTATAACAGCGAGAACTATTGAAATTTACTAGGCTAGAAACGGACTGTAATCCATATTGTCTATAGTGGAGGTAACTGGCTTTGTCACGGAGTTTTTACCTAGTTGGGATTTCTCCGTCATCATTTTGATGTTCGTTATTTATTACTTTCTTTATTACTGCGATATTCAAATATAGGATAATAGGTCATGTATGCTTATTCATCTAGAAGCAATTAAAAGTGACTTCCTGCTTTTGATTAATTAATTCCACACATAGGGTCAAAATTAAAAACGGATAATTAATAACTATTCGGTAACTTAGTAGCCGTTAATTTGGTAATCCGTAACTTTCAAGTGGTATCAGAGCCCAAATTCATTTCTTAACCCATATTATCTAGATAAGTAGTTCATTATCTGTTTTGCCTTATTTTGATGGTAGTAATTATGCCTACTGGAAGGTTAGGATGAGAGCTTTTTTGAAATCTATGGATGAGCGTATATGGCTGATTTTTGTTAATGATTGGATTGCCCCTAACTCTACGGTTAATAATGAAGTTATCACCACTCCCATTTCTAATTGGACTAGAGCAAATTTAGATGAGTGTAACTGGAATAGGAAAACTTTACATGCCCTATTTATGGTAGTGTTCCCTGAAGAATTTAAGAGAGTATCTATGTGTGAGATTACAAAAAAAGCTTGGGATATTCTACAGACCACACATGAGGGAATTCAGATTGTTAAAAACTCTAAGTTGTAGATGTAGACCACTAGATTTGAAGAGATTAGGATGAAAGAGGATGAGACATTTGATGAATTCTATGCAAGTTTAAATGACATAGTTAATTCTAGTTTCAACCTATGTGAGAAAATACTTGAGTCAAAAATTGTTAGAAAAATCCTTAAATCCTTACCTGAGCGATTTAGGCCTTATTTAGGCCTAAAATCACTGTTATTAAGGAAAGCAAGGATATAGACTCTATTAAGATGGAAGTGCTGGTTGGATATCTCCAAACTTATGAGCTAACATTAGCTAAACTCACAAACGATAAGTCATTGGTCTTAAAAACTGTTTGGAATAGTCACAACAAGTCTTCGAATTCAGATTCCCCTAATGAAGATGAATTAGCATACTTTGTTAAAAAAATTTGAAAAATGTTTAGTAATAAACAAAACTTTAAGAAAGGCATAGAAGTGGTCCAAGTAAGTTTAGAAAAGTTCCAAATCTATGGGATGCCATAATTGTCGAGGTTTTGGCCACATTATGAATGAGTGTCCTAGCAGTAAGAGAAATTCGGATAAGGCTATGAATTCTACTCTTACTGATGACGAGTCTAACTCGGACAATCAGAGTGTGAAATCCATTCGTGAGGAAAGTGGAAAATATATCGTCTTTACTACTAGAATTAAGAATAATTCTGATAAGGAGAGTGAGAAGGCTGAGAACGTAAGTAGTGATGAGAATTCAGAAAAATCTTCTGATAATGAGAATAATCTGATAGTGAGGGAGATATTCATGAGGTTTATGATAGAATCTATGAGGAGAGAATTGAGATTATAACAAAAAATAAAGCCTTAAGTACGAAAGTTATGAAACTTGAGGAGATTATAACAAAAAATAAAGCCTTAAGTACGAAAGTTATGAAACTTGAGTCAGAAAATGATAAACTCGTAACGTACATTCAGGAATCTACCTCAATCCTGAGAGAGTTGAAATCCATGAATGAATCTTTAGATACCCAGGTTAGGAATCTCACTAGTGAGCTTGAGAAGACCTCTATGAGAGTCAATGAGCTGACAGTTGAAAATGAAACCTTAGAAATTTAGGTTAAAAATCTTTTGAGTGATCTAGAGTATTTCGAGTCTTAACTTCTTGTCTGTTTTAGTTGTTCTAAGAAGCTAGATAACATTCGTGGAATGGGTAATGTTAGCTATAAGGGAGGTCTGAGATACAATAAAAATGATCATAATATTACTAGTATGTCCACAACCACATTTGTCCTTGGTACTGACCAGCTTAAATATGTACTTAACCCTGAACCTAAGAATAAGGGATATGTATGACAAAGGCCTATGAGACCATATAGGACCCACCAACCTAGGAATAGACATCAGCGATCACATACATTTGGTCCTAAGTTTATCCCTACATGTTTTTATTGTGGTGAGTTATGACACATAATGTCTAAGTGTCATCATTTCCTGAACAGAAATAGAAACCAAAGCGTAAATAGAAATAAGAATCAGGAGTTTGTTGGTCAGATTGACTTTCTTACTAATCAGGTGAGTTAGTTGACCAATTTAATATCACAGATGATTAGGAATATCCCTATCACTGGGCAAGTTAAGAGTGATCTAAAAAAAATTGAAATAGATCACGGTTCTCTTAAAGGTAAAAGCATTTGCATACCTAACTGATTAGGTTTTAAACCACGTACGAGCATGAAATTCACGTGTGATATTAATTTATGCATGAATCATATTTGTTTATTTGTTTTCTAGGTAGAAAAGTTCGTGCATAATTTTCTATTTATTTTTGTATTTGACATTTTTTTTGTGTGTCGGTGTAGTCATGCTTTAAAATAAAAACAAAAAAATATAAATTTGAAAAATATAAATGCAAGAAAATGTTCTTTTATAGCATAATATACATATACTTGATTTTGTTTGTTGTGATCAACTATGGGTTTAATCAATGAGCTGTAACATAGTTTGCATTGCTGACTTAAGTTATTATGGAGTATTTAGTATATGTGTCTTCATTTACCATATGCATTGGTGAGACTCGACCGCATGTGTGAGATTTGGGATGGCTGTCACATGTTAGTAAGGTGACTTTAAATATGAATTGACCTTATTTATTAGATGTAAGTTCAAGTTTATCTCCAATAATAATATGCTCAATATCTTATATTCTTATTCGAAATCTATTTGCTTATGGGGTTTCTCATAACTTGGTGTCTATTGTCAATGACTTGGGTTAACTGGTCTAAAGCTTGCTACGGGTTCATTTTAGTATTTTAATGGAGAAGAGCATGAAATTAAGATGTGAAAAATAATAATGAGCTTAAAATATTGAAAGATGTGAACATAATTATGCAAAACGTCAGGGGGAGAAAATAAATTATCCATACAAAATGAGTTTTTCTTTATAGGTTATAATGTGCTTTCAATGGTTTGACTTTCATTAGTAGAAGAATATACTTATTGACAGTGATATTTAGTATGTCATTTCTCATAAAATTAAGGTTTGAAGTCTTACTTACAAAGAATTAGTGACACTTTACATACATAGGTCACTTGTACAATTTACTCCATGTTAACTTGTACTAAGTATGTGGAAAAGTTTACTGTACATTATTTATACTCGTGTATGCTAACAATAGCATTTTTTAGTTATAATATGTTAATGCTAAAAAATTTTTAATTATCGCTTCCTTCGTTATTTGTGACAAAAAGAGGTAGAGATTATTTACGCATAAGGTGAAAGCTTGAGATTGAATGCATTGACATTTGCATTTTATGTCTAGGGGTCGTTGGGGAGAAATATAGATATGTTTTGCATTGTATATAAAAACATGTTGAGAGTTTGTAGTAAATGGGAAAATTGGCATTGCATTGCATTCCGTATCATAATGCATTAGTTGTTTGAGTTTTGATATTTTGTGATGCTAGTGTTTCGATTCGTGTTTTGATTGATATTTTTCACGTCAAACTAGCATGTTTATTTATAATTATGAACTTCAATTGGTACATTTCATGTATCACGTGCTTTTACACTTGGTGTTTGAGGTTTGGATTTCAGGAAACAGGTTTGACAAGAAATGTAAGAAACAATGTTTGTGTAGTTTAATTTAATAGTTTGATTTAATTTACTACCTTGATTTTATTTGTATAGTTTTGTCACAGAATACCAAAGTGGGATATTGTTAGGTTCAATATTGTAATTGACAATTCTGTAAACAAAAAGGACTTAATTGAACATGTGTAAAAGTCAAGGAGTGAAGTTCAATTTTGTATAGCTGAATTAGGTGGCCAAGGGTTTGAGTTCGAATTTGGAAACAAAGAAGATGCAGCATCAGAATTTCGCTAGCATCACGTCTGGCCATCACCCGAGCGATAGAAACAGAACCATTCTCGCTCACTTCTCGCCCAGACATCGCTCGAATAACAGTGTTACGTGGCTAACCCTAGTTTGCGATTTTGGAGAATTTTACATAGCCCATACTACTCATACACCTCCAACTATAAA
>CAIGRN010002988.1:0-14487 GCA_903798345.1 Fraxinus anomala | reverse complement strand
GATGCTCAGAAAATATGTCCATGATACTAATCATGTAGTGGGTATCAGACATTGAAGGTACAAAAAGACTTGCCATATGAAGAAGTCCCAATGATGATTTTGGATACAAAGGCGCACCAATTAAGAAATAGAGAGGTTCCGCTGGTCAATGTTCAATGGCGAAATCATGGACTTGACGAGTCATTCTGAGAGGGGAAGATGAGCTTAAAACCAAGTATCAGGTAATTTTCAAGGACGATAATTATTTTAGGAAGGGAGATTGTAAAGCCAGAAAAGTTTTATAAATAGAATTAATTTATAGGATTATAGAGAAATAAGTTTTAATTAAGTTTTAAACTTTTATTTTTTTGGGTCAAATAATTAAATTTTAATAGATTTAGAATTAAAATATTAATATTGAGCTCGTTGAATAGCTCGTAATTAATCATCTATTTTAGGCTCGAGAAAAAGTCGATTCGAATAAGTGAGTCCCAAGTTATTGAGGTCAAAAAATATTGTCTTAAATTGTAATTTATTCGAGTTAATTAATGAATTTAGAATTTAAAGGTGACACGTGTATAGAACAAGTCTATTGTTAAGTTGTTAATTGTGTTTCATTAAATAAAGATTTCGTATTTTTTTTAATAAAAGTTATAAGGTAGCCATGTCTGTAGAGTTGTTGATTTGCCTTGATTTTGGAGAATTGATAGGGATATGTTGCCATGTGTACGTTGGATGGGAAATGAAGTAACTTTTGATTTTATGGATTATCGGGATTGGGATTCTTTTGGGGATAAAACATAACATTTTACATATTTTAGGCCTATCAAAAATTCAATTTCCTCTTTCAATATTAAATACCATGTAAAAGAAATCATTATCTACCCAAAAAGAGGAAAAGAAAAGAGAAGACATATATTTTTTTTCATTATCCCATTTAATTTATTTTTTTCATGTTGATAAATTATTATACTTATGAAAGTTAAAGATATGATATGATATATATGATATGGTCATCCGGTACCAAAGATATGATATGTATTGAGCTCTAACCGGGTTCTAAAGATATGATCACGATATGATTTTTTTACGCATTAACTAAATATTTTATTCGGGATTGCACCATGATTTTCGTGTCCTACCGAGTATTTCCATGTACTCACTTTTTTCCCTACTCCTTACAGGTTAGAATGTGTCGTTTGTTGGCGGGCAATGAGGTTTTGTCGTGATGTCAGGATTTATGGAATTAAATAAATAATCGGTTGTAACGTGACTATGAATTAATTTTTTTAGCATTTTTTTGATTTATATATCATGTAGATCTTGTTATTTGGAACGTATTTTATTTGGATATGTTTCCTACATGTTTTTACAATTATTGGCAGAACCGAAATTTTCACATTGGGTTATTTGACATGTTTATTTAATTATCGAATGAAATATTTACTAACGATTTAAACTTTAAAATTTGAGTCGTTACACATTTTATAAATGACTGTCAAAAAGAGAAAAACAAGTTGAGAGATCAGAGGGACGATGAACCTAGAAGGGGGCAAACGTTTTTGTCCAAATAGATGAATCTAATGAGGTTTACATGCTCTTAGATATTGAACAAGCTAAAATTAACTTGTTTGTGAACTCATACATGCATGAGTAGATTCTTGACTCCGATGCTTATTTTCATGTTACATTAAGTAAATTGTGGTTGATTATTTGCATGATCATGAATATGTAGTTGTATGGGCTGGAGTCGCATATAAGATCATTGGCGTGGATAGTGTGACTCTCAAATTTGACAATGGTTTAGTGCACACACTAAAATAATTTAGATATATTCCACATATGAGTAGGAAACTAATTTCCGTGGGAAAGTTGAAGCATTCAGGTTTCATAGGTGTACTTGATAATGGAGTGTCAAAAATGTTCAAATGAGCACTTAGAGCTTTTAAGGCTTTTAGAAACATTGACATTTACCGTATGCATGCTACAGTAATGAGTGGTTTTAATTCCACTATCATTGAAACTGCTCACATACAGAAGTTGGGTAATAGGTTAGCTCATGTTAATGTTAAGGGACTTAAGTTCCTTAATGATATGAGTGTGTTTGGTAAGGATCAAGTGTTTGACATGCCATTTTGCAATCATTGTGTGCTTGGTAAATATCATAGGATATCATTTGCATCTAACACACACAAGACATCTAGAGTGTTAAAAATACATTCATAATGATTTATGGGGTCCGGGGAGCAATCCACTTTTGGTGGTAGCAAATATTTTATATCTATTATTGATGATTTATCCAAACATATGTGAGTTTATTTGTTGAAAGATAAGTTTGAAACTTTCATAAATTTTAAAATTTGGAAAGTTCAGGTGGAGAACCAGACATGTAAAAAGGTAAAATATTTGAGTACTAATAATGGTCTCGAGTTTTGCAATGCTAAATTTGATAATTTATGTAATTAATTTGACATCACTAGACATAGGATTGTACCTTAAACTCCCCAACAAAACGGATTGTTGAAAGGATGAATGGTAATTTGTTTGATAAAGTTAGATGTATGATGCTAAGTTTTGATGTGCCTAAGTCGTTTCGGGTAAAGCTGCTATGACTACATGTTATCCAACTAATATGATTATTTCCACTGCTTTCAATAGTGAAACTTTGTACGAGATTTGGTATAGTAAATGTGCTGATTATTCTATGCTTAGAACCTTTAGATGTGCTGCTTTCTTTCATCGAGTGAGGGAAAACTAAATCCTAGAGCTAAGAAATGTATCTTCTTAGGTTACCTAGGGGAGTTAAGAAATATAAGTTGTAGGATAGAAGTCAGAAGGGGATAAGAATAATCATAAGTTGTGATGTCACATTTAATGAGCCTAAGATGCCTTGCAAAGAGAGTGAGGAACAACAGGAAACTATTAGGGAAGAGTTCCCAGTTGAGGTGGAGCGAGTGAGTGTCGGCATTCCCATTACCTCGAGCGAGGTAGAGAGTAATACACAAAATCAGCAGAATATAAAGTTAGAAGGTGATGAAGAAGTTAATGTTTACAACCTTATCAATCCAAACCCTCTAGCTCATTATCAATACCTAGAGATAGAGAGATGAGGCCACATGGGAACCCCAGAGGTAGGCAACTCTGTTGACACCGACTTCCGAGATGATTAAGATCGGATTATTCCACGTCATCAGTGGATGATATGTTGAGATCAGATGTATGAAGTTAGCTCGGAGGTTGGATACCTTCTGCGAGAAGCCTGTGTAGTCTTTCGAGACTAAAGGAAATGTAATAATTAGGGATTATTGACATGATATATGAGTTACCAACCATAGAAATGCACCTGGAAAGGTCCTTTGTCAGTGCCCACATGATTCTCCAATTAAAAATGTTAGCTTTCCCCTCAAAGTCATGCATTAATTAGTGGGGGCCACCTGCAATTAATACTCAGAAGAAATTTAGCAGAACCCAGTTCGACAGCCAATCTTATCGCGCCAGTCGCTGTACTTCTTCAGCTCAGAATTGTAGTGAAATGATAAATGATACGGCATGCATGTATATTTCTCCTATAAAAGGGGATCCAAAGTCTAAAAGAAAAAAAAAAATGAACGTAGATACAAGCATATACAAACTCTATAACATCTTCTCATATTTCAAATATCTCCTACCATTACTACCATTAGGAAAAGAGAATTATTGTATTACATTCTTGTAAACACTTGATTATTACAAGAAGAAATTCATGTTCATTCCTTGAGTTGGCTTGAACTTTGCTTATACAATTTTTAAAACCAGACATGTAAAAAGGTAAAATATTTGAGTACTGATAATGGTCTCGAGTTTTGAAATGCTAAATTTGATAATTTATGTAATTAATTTGACATCACTAGACATATGATTGTACCTTACACTCCCCAACACAACGGATTGTTGAAAGGATGAATGGTACTTTGTTTGATAAAGTTAGATGTATGATGTTAAGTTTTGATGTGCCTAAGTCATTTCGGGTAAAGCTTTTATGACTACATGTTATCCAAATAATATGATTATTTCCACTGCTTTCAATAGTGATACTTCATACGAGATTTGGTATAGTAAATGTGCTCATTATTCTATGCTTAGAACCTTTAGTTGTGCTGCTTTCTTTCATCGAAGTGAGGGAAAACTAAATCCTAGAGCTAAGAAATGTATCTTCTTAGGTTACCTAGGGGAGTTAAGAAATATAAGTTGTGGGATAGAAGTCAGAAGGGCGTAAGAATAATCATAAGTTGCGATGTCACATTTAATGAGCCTAAGATGCCTTGTAAAGAGAGAAAGGAACAACAGGAAATTGTTAGGGAAGATTTCCCAATTGAGGTGGAGCGAGTGAGTGTCCACATTCCCATTACCTCGAGCGAGGTAGAGAGTAATACACAAAATCAGCAGAATATAGAGTTAGAAGGTGATGAGAAAGTTAATGATTACAATCTTATCGATGCAAGCCCTCTAGCTCATTATCAATACCTATAGATAGAGAGATGAGGCCACATGGGGAACCCCAGAGGTGGGCAAATCCAAAGAAGGTTTTCTTGCATGTTCATCACAAAATATTTTTAGATCACAATAGATTCAATTCTAGATAGCTGCAAAAAACCATAAGCCCAAAAACATAATATGTGCCCCAGCCATACCTTCATAACTCTATATGTCTGATTATACTGTAGCATATACTAGTTATCAAGAACTAGTGACAAAGAGCCAAATATATATGAAGAAGCTATGAGGAGTGGCTAGGTGCCATGAGAGAAGATGTGAGTTCTCTTGTCAAGAATAAAACTTGGGATTTAGTTCCTAGACCTAATGATAAATCCAAAGTAGAATGCAATATGTTTAAAAGATTAAAAAAAGAACCACTGAGAGTGAGATCATGAGATATAAAGGGTACAAGCAGAAAGAAGTGATAGATTATAATGAGATTTTTCGCCAGGTATTAAGTATACAACTAGTAGAGTCATGCTTGCTTTGGTTGATTACTATGACTAAGAACTTAGACAACTTGATATCAAAATCACTACACCAAAAAACACCTTTTGCAGCGGTCAAAAAATGCTGCGGTAGACCTTTTGCAGCGTTTTAGCGTGTGTTGCGGAGATCGATGTTGCTGTTGAGGAAAGACTTTTTGCAGCGTTTATTCACCATTATGAAAAACTCTTTTGCAGCGTTTTTAAAACGTTGCAGTAGACCTTTTTGCAGCATTTTTTAATGTTGCGATAGACCTTTTTGCAGCGTTTATTCACCGTTGCGAAAAATCCTTTTACATCATTTTTTAAATGTTGCGGTAGACCCCTTTGCAACGTTTTTTCAACGTTGCCGTAGATGTTTTTTTATTTTTTTTACAGTTATATACGGCAATTGACTGACAAAATTGAAAATGGCACTTTGAGAACAAATTTTGGAATTGCATAAAAATTGATAATCTCATTATGAATTTTTGAATCAATACAACATTAGAATGTGATACAATACAACATTGAATCAATACAACTTTTGGATTTCTTGAACATAGCTGATAAAATTTGGTCTTTCTGTTCCAAATCCTTTCGCATTTTTACAAGCTCCAAGGATAACTTTTGGGTCATCAAAATATACTGCTCCTTCTGCTCGAGTATTGAATCAAACTCTTGTTTTGCTACTTCAACTTCCCTAAGAGCCCGTCTCATCTCTGCTTCAAGCTGTCGCTGGTTTGATACAATCTTGATGGATGTAGTGTTGTGCTTTGAGATTTCATTTGAGTGTCGTTGAGTTTCACACTTGTAGTATTTTTCAATTCCTCCACTAGGTTTTTAGCCTTCTTTAGTTTTTCCTCTAATTCCCTTCTCCTAGTTTCCTCTTCCTCAATAGATTTATCCTTCAACTGCATCTAGAGTTTTCATCCTTAATCACAGAAGAATCAATCTCCTTCCCGTCAACAAATTCAATATTACCAAGATGAAGAATTGCTGCCACAACCCTAAAAATTGCTTCTTGAAATGATTTGATACAAATTTTAAATAAAAAAGATCGTCAAAAATCAAACGGCAAGGCACAAAAAATTATGTTCTAACTTCTATGGGAAATGCTAACCTGCTCTTGTTTACTGATTCCAACTATATCCATAGCCCATCTGGTGGCAATGTATTCCTCAGCATCACTTACTCCATCAAGTTCATAACACTTCGATTGGTTGAGATAATGATACGATCCAGGGTTTCCCAGCTTATACTTCTCTCTATCCTGAAGATGAAATGAAAATTCTAACATTATTTAAAATAGATAAGCATCACCAGCAGCTACAGAACATAAACAAAATTTTGATAGCAATTAGAGCCCAAACTGCAAAAGCAAAGCAGAATAAATACATCAGGTGGTGCTGTAAAGAGAAGATAGAAGCAGTGGTAGTTTCTTTCAGGATCTGAAATCTGGCAAACACGAGATCTCTCCAGCAAGTAAGTTCTTATATCTGCTCCAAATATCCTCCCATTTTTATCAAATTGTATCTCAACAAATTTACCAAAACGACTACATGGAGACACCACCATCAAGATAATTATAAGTACAAACTATACAATCAAAATTTAATTCACATAAATAAAATTCCCATTACAACTTACAAGTATGGACAAATCAAATATGTACTTTCTCTTTTCAACACATCCAACATCTACAACACTTTAGAAATGTCAAATATTCTTCAAATAGATTTTATTTGATGTTTGGGGACAATGTACAGGACACACCGAAAACTTTGGATACTCACTATTCTCCTCAGATATAGCGAAAAACGAACCTGTGACCCTCTTGTCATCCATTAGTCAATTACAATAAGATCACTGATTTCTAACAGTTTGACATATTTACTGGAAGTTCTAATCTACTTTTATATTTAAGAATTAGGGAATTAGTATCAATTCAACTGCAATTTAGACCTTCACAAAATAATACAAGCCCAAAGAAATCATAAAAGACCGATGGACAATAGAAAGAAACAGAAAACGGATGTGATCAAAATCAGAGAAAAGATCAAGAAGAACAAGACCAACTGAAAACATATACCAAGTATGGTAATATCATTAAGTGCAATAATAAATAAGGCTAATAACTTTAAAAGATTAGAAAAATCAAAAGAAAGCATACTGTAAAAATATCTAGAAATGGAACCAAAGTTTGTAAATCGAAAAATTCTGGGGATATAAAAACTTACATGAACTGTCAAGCCAATCCGACAAAATCTCTCAAAATTATTCTTCAATCTCCCATTACCAACATAAACCAGTGCAAACTCAATGAAATTTAGCTAAAACGAGTACCCTTTAGGGAATTAATTTAGCTTAAATCAACATTTTTTGCCTGTGGGCTGGGGGTGCGGCAAACTGGCTAAGCCAGCAAAACCCAACTTCAGAAACTGGTTTCATCTGTTCATTCTTGAAATTATATTAATATATATCCCCTACCTACCCCAATTATCACATGAACAAAGCTGAATCCAATAAAGTCTTATTTCATACTTATTTTAGCTGGGGCAAAACAAGATAAGCTTTGGATGGATGTATCATCATCTCTAAAATTTCCATCTCCTTTGTTCCACACAATTACCCAACTCGGGTTTTTTTTTTAAAAAAAAAAATTCATGTAAGAACAAAAATTGAAAGCCACGGTTAACCAGCTCGTCACCCACCATTCATCTATAGTTTATTTTATCTTAAAACTTTTGAGAAGGAAAAGAACAAAAATTGAAAGCCACGGTTACCCAACTCGGGGATTTTTTCAAATTCCTGGCAAACAATAAACAATGAAATGCTAACAAGACATTAAGTCGGTAAAAAAAACTTGAAGAAATAATGTACAGAATCACTATCCGCAGCGACCACCACCGCGTGCGGGGCCCAACCGCCATTGCCACCAAGCTGTTTGCCGTGTGGCATGCCACCAGTGGTGAGATTGTGCACCCTTGTGGAGCTGATGCCGGCTAGTTCCTCCTAATCGAGGGCGGCAGCTCCGCCATCCTCCTTCTCCTCCTCGCCACTCTCACAGTTGTAGTTATGCTTCCCCTCAATATCTATGTCGGGAAAGCCCCACATGGAGATGATAGAGATTAGGGGGAAGAAGAAAGGAGAGGCGGAGACGAGATGAGGAAAAGTTAGGGCTTGATTTAAAGCGGCGTGGACTTTTTGCAATGTTTACGCTGCGAAATGATCAGAAAAAAGTAAAAAAAAATTGCGAAAAGCGTCTTTCGCAACTTTTTTTAAACATTGCGAAAAATAAAACTTTCGCAACGTTTAAAAAACTGTTGCGAAAGACGCTTAAACGTTTCGAAAAAATAAAAAATTTAGCAAAATTGAAAAAACGTTCCAAAAAGGCAACATTAACAACATTCACTTAAAAAATGTTGCCAAAACTCAATTTTGTTACGCAATGGCAGCATTCACGTATTAGAATGTTGCGATAGACCCTTTTAGCAACATTTAACTACTGAATGTTGCATTTTATGTGTTGCAAATTGTGTTTTTGGTATAGTGAACTACTTTTTTGTATAGTGATCTCGATGAAAAAAAATTTATGAATTACCTGAAAGGTTTTGAAAGCAAGTCTAAACTTGAATATGTTTATTTTTTAAAGAAATCTCTTTATGGGCTAAAACAGTCGCAACAGTAGTATAAAAAATTTTATTCTTATGCGTTGTCTATTGGTTTCAAGAGGAATGAGTTTGACCACTACTTGTATTATTGATTTCAAGAGGAGTGTATATTTGTTACTTTATGTGGACGACATGTTAATTGGACCTAACATGAAGTTGGTAAATAAGATATTGAAATGAAAGGCCTATGACATGTTCGGAGGATCCTTGGTATAGAGATTAATCGGGATATGTCCAATTCTTACTTGTATGTGCATCAAACTCCTTATATGCTTAAAGTTTTAAAGAAATTTAGCATGCTTAATTGCAAACTTGCTTCTACACCTCTTGAAAACCATTTTATTTTGTTGGAAGAACAACCACTTGTTAATGATGAAAAAAGAGTATTTATAAATAATGTTCCTTATTCAAATGTCCGTTATATACCTTATGGTTTGTACTATACCTGATTTGGCTTTCACCGTGAGTGTATTAAGTAGGTATATGTCTTTCCTGGTCCCAAACATTAGGAAGCGTTAAAGTGGTTGCCTAGATACATGAAGGGTACTTTTGATGTCGAGTTAGTTTATAAATTTGCTAATGAGGGTGTGAAAACTTAAAAGTTTCATAGATGCTGACTATTGTGGTGATAGAGATAATATAAAATCTACTTCTCCTTATGTGTTTACTTTGTGCGACTCCTGTGTGAGTTGGAAGTTCCAACTCCAACATATTGTTGATTTATCTACCACTGAATCTGAGTTTATTGTTGCTACAGAAGCTATTAAAGAAGTTTTGAGGTTTACTTAATGAATTGGGTGTTTTAAGTGATAATGTGATATTATACTTGATAGTCGATCTATTTCATCTGTGTAAGAATCCTGTATTTTATGAACGCACTAAACATATAAATGTTAGGCTACATTTTATTAGAGATGTAATATCTCAAAATTAGATAAAATTTGAGAAAGTACTTTTAGATTATAACCCTGATACTAAGGTGCTCCCTCTAGTAAAGTTTAGAAGTTATCTTACACTTCTAAATATTAGTAAGGTTATGTGACGTTTCAATTTTATTTGAAGTTACGTTGTGCGACTACTAAACTAATTTTTTTTCTTTTCTTTTTGCAAGTGTATTTGAAATCATGTTGTTAGGTATTTTGATACCAAATACAAACCCGGGGCTATGATGAATTTGTGGGATCGAATTAATTTATATAGTTTCGTTTGGAACCTATTGTTGAGACTATTTTAATGGTCGACACAAATCACACAACTGGTAACTCACGAAATGAAACTGGATCGAGATTCGCATTTAGGGCCCGACCCACACACTTGACCTAAAGTGTATTATATTTATGTTTGTGCCCATTGCCCCTATTGTGTGACATAACACACGATTGAATCCTTTAGGCCCCCTTTGTGAGAGAAACCCGAAGCTACTCCGTGCTTCCTCTTTGTTGCTATTGCCGGAACTTGGTCCCTTTGTGAGACCCTTTCCCTTTCTCCTCTGTCGGCATCTTGCTTGGCAACTTGGCTACTTGGTTCGACCCCATGCTTTTGGATTTTTCCTTGCTTCGCTGCTACATTTGCTGTCTATGTGATTTCATGGCTGTTTCTGCCAGAGCTTTGAGTGTGATTTTTGGTGATCTAGTGGAGCTGCTTTATGTGGTTTTGGGTCTCAAATCTGAGATATGCACAAATTCATTTTGGTTTCAATCTTTGTAATATTGACAGGGAAGTGTTATTTTTCATACATAGCTTATTATTCCATTATTGTTAATTAATTTGAAACTTACTTTGTATTTGTTTGGTCAATTGAATGTTGTATTTAACTCCACCCTCTTCTTCATTTCACCCTGCACGTTATGGACTCAAATGTAATTCACTACATGAGTCACGAAAATGGGAGAATATTGAAAATTTCTATTGGTAGCATGTCATGTAAGATTGCATCATAGAATAACATGTTTTCCAATTGATATAATATTGTTCTTATAAATATATAAACTAGCAATTATTTTGATTAAGAAATATAAGTGGGGCTGGCTGCTTGCCTAGGACATTGATCTATAAGGATTCTCTATCTTATGTCCATTCGTACGTAAAAGGTAATGCGTGTTCAATGTAGTGTTGTTGCTTTGAGTTGTGCAATTCCATGTAAATTCTCTTCCTCCTCGGACTTAACGAAATTCATTAGTAGCATTTCCCTTTATCTTCCTGTCCTTTATTGGACTAAGAATTCTTCTATGTACTACTTAAGTAATTATGCTACTTTGCAGAATAAAATAAATAAAAACCAATAAAAGATCTGTATTACAGACCCGTCCGTGAATAAGAACGAAAGACTTGTATTTTTTTTATTTGGAAAAGAACTAGGCTAGAAGTGTGAGAAATACAAAAAAAATTGTTTATTGCAAAATTTGATACTCTTCATTGTATTTTAGTAGTGTGTACCAAATCCGTATAAATTGACTTGACATAGGTGAGTAGATGACTGATTTCTCTTCAACTACCGATGAATGGCCACAGGTTCATTCTCTCTCTCTCTCTCTCTCTCTCTCTCTCTCTCTCTCACTCTCAATTATTACAAGACAAAATATGGCCCCATATTTTTTCTTTCCTCTTGGCAAAGAATTTCTCTGTGTTGTTATTTTTACCCTAGAAGGACCATCTTGAACACTTCTTTTCCTTTTCCTCATTGTTTTTGATCGTGAAGTTACACAATCAGATTGATGAAAAAATCTTCATGTCTTCAACAAGCTGCAGTGTTATGGAAAAACCAAGTAACCAAGAACAAATTCTCTTCAAGTGTCCTCGATGCGATTCCACTAAAACAAAGTTCTGCTACTACAATAACTACAGTTTGTCTCAGCCAAGGCACTTTTGTAAATCTTGCAAGCGTTACTGGACTAGAGGCGGAACCCTAAGAAACGTTCCGGTTGGCGGCGGGTTTAGGAGGAACAAGAGGGTGAAACGGGCGCCGCCGTCAGCCTCCACCGGTGGTGCAAATTCTTCCTCCGGTTCAAATGAAACTACAAAAATCAGTACTGTCCAACCCAAGATAAATCATGTTAACCCTTTGCTGTATAGCCAGCCCACTAACCCTATCGAGCTCAATCTTTCATATCCGAGGTCGAATTCTCCTAGGGTTTCGGGATTTGATATTCAGCCTCAGATTAATGTACTTGGATTAGAGTTCTCGTCGGCTCTTATGACAAGTGATCATATTCAACACAGTGACTGTAAGAATGCGTATAATTCTGCTGAGCAAATCCAAGATGTTATCAATCCAAGTTCAGTTCTTTCAAGCACTTCTATATTTGGATCTTCAACTTTTGCTTCTACTTCAACAATGGCTTCTTTGCTTGCTTCTAGCCTTCCACAACAAAAATTCGTTTCCACAGGTTTGAAAGATATTAAAGAAGCTAATAACTTTCCAGGGTTGTCTCCTTTTGCAGAAATACAAGCAATGGACCCAATTGAACAGATAAATTCTGCTGATATTTCTCATTTATGGGATACAACTGGTGTTGGTAATTGGCTTGATCCTTCAAGCATGTGTTTTTCTGTCCCTTATCTGATCTAGCAACTTAATTTTCTGAGGAAGCTTTTTTTAATGGTCAATTTCTATTAATTTCTACTGAAATCAGAAATAAAATACCTGAACGGGAGAAGTTTGGATCGAAGCGATCATGTCAGCAGCAAGAAAATTCAGCTAGCGTATTTGCGTTGAGAGGAACCTTGGATCCTCTTCTTCTCATCCGCCAAGGTTTTATCGGCAACCACAGTCTTGAGGTGCAATTTGTTTTTAATTATAATGTGTGTTCTGAATATGTCCATTAGGTCTTTTGGTTCCTTTTTATTTTTACCTTTCAAAAGGGTTGGGTATAATGGTATAGTAGAGAGGGAGATTGCTTACACAATGTATGTATAAAACAAGAAGATCGATGCGCTGAATTACTCTACTAGTCAGTTTTTATAACATGAATTAGCAATATATAAATATTTTTTTACCACAATATGCCCCTCTTTGGGCTCCATTTTTCCAAACTAATGAGGGGATTTTTCTGGAGAATGTGTTATTAAAAAAAGAAGAAAAAATATTTAATTTTACGTGTGATATTATTTTATTGAAGATTGTGTGATTGATAAGAAGAAAGAAAAAAATGAAATTTAATTTAATGGGAGCCAAACATGAGCTATGTTCATGTTGGACACTTCTTATTATGTGGCCTTGACGTCAACTATGAAACCATATGCTGTTCATCAAATGAACTACGGGATGTAAAGGAAACATTGTACCTGAAAGCGAGTTTTGTTAGTATGAAATGTTGTTTGAAAATTTTATTAATTAAAAATAAGTTATTTACTTATTTTGATAATTAAATAAATTTACTTTCAAAATATGTAGTAACGTACTTGTAATTTGTTTCTTTTGGTAAGATAAAATTACTCTACTATATAATATTGGATATAAAACAATTTATAAATATATAAATTTTTTAAATGTAATATGATCCTGTTGGACACTTCTTTTTATGTGGCCTTGATGTCCTAATGAAACTAAATGCTGCTCATCAAATGAACAAGGGGATGTAGAAGAAAAATTGTCCTTGAAAGAGAGTTTTGTTTGCATAAAAAGTTACTTGATACTAAGTTAGTTACTTATTTTGACAATAAACTAAGTTTGGTTTCAAATTACATAATTTTTTTTTACAAGTAAGTCAATAAATATTTTAGTATTAAAAAGTTATTTTTACTTTTATGTAAGCTTAGCCAAACATAGGTCCTTCAATTACTTCTCTCTTCTCTTGGAATTGCAATTTTGGTCCCAAAATGCAAAGATCCTTGAATCAGCATGTGAAGATCAATATCAATCTACTAAATATTTTTACCTTTATTCAAAGAAGTGCTCATTTATAACAATTAATGTGGTCTTAATATATTAGGTTAGGAAGTGGAGAAATATTAACATAACTTGATTTTCTCCAATATATCTATTTCTGTGTATTTTCCTATAGATACAAAACAACAAAATAAAACCTAGTATGGTCAACTGATATAAAAAAATTCATAAAAAAATTTAGCCGAGTATAAATTTGTTCAATAAATTGTTGGCTTGTCTTAGCTCAATTAATCTCTATTTAACCCGAGAAATCGCAATAAACGTCACTAATATATCATTGTCCTATAATACCAGTTGTGCGCACACTTTACAAACAGAAATTGAAAGATAATTAATATTCTATTAATCTATGAGAGAGAAGCTATTAATCTAATTACCTAAGCTTAAAATACAAAGATACAACAATAAGCCTTATCTACTAAGAATTGCTACAGCCAATGTTGCATGGCGTAAGCTTTGGAAACGGGCTTCTACTGATGATTAGATTAGCTAGGACGAGACTGAGCTTGCTTGGATAAGTTCAATAGATTAGGTACAGGTATCTTCAAGCTTTGTAGATGAGCTTCCATTCGTGATGAGGAGACGTGATATAGTCCCCGTTAAATCAAGCTTGTTTGGTTCTTAGTAGATATCCTCAAGCTTATCCTTAACATGCCCTCGTATGATCAGGGTCGGTCCTGTAATTTTCGGGGCCCGAGGCGAACTCCAAAAATTGCCCCCCTCACCCCCCCCCCCCAAATTAACGTAAATGCAAAATCTAACAGTGTATTATGCAACGTATTGCTAACTTATCCAACAGTTGTGTCATCTACCTTCATAAATTGAAGCCAATATTCTTCGACTGTAGTAAGATATGTTATAGTGTACTTACAAATATCCATTGTTTCTTTCACCTATGGAACCACTTTATATATCTTTGCTCTTTCATTAATTTTCCACCTCAACCCACATTTTCTTCATTCAACTC
>CAIGRN010002983.1:8778-20705 GCA_903798345.1 Fraxinus anomala | reverse complement strand
CACAAAGTACCAACTTCCCCCATTTGAACAGACAATGTTTCAAAAAAAAAAAATTATAGGGTTCAAAAAAAAAAAAATCGGGGGTAGACCCCGTGGGCCCCCACTCCTTCAACTCTGGGACCCTCATACTTCGACAGGCTGGCTCCGCCCCTGTGTGAGGTCAAGGTGTTAAAATTTCACATGATTATAAATCAAAGTGTTTTACCAAGATCCTAATTATATTATATTATTGAAATTATCAATACAAAGACAGAGAATCTTAGGTCCCACCTTGAGTAAGAATTGTTTTGTAGATTATAAAAGTGAGCTTTGTAGATTCAAAATTATTTGATCATTGACGCTTTTGAGTCAATTTTAAAACTGAGTTTTGATCGAAATAGTTTTGTCATGGAGACCAAAATACGAGTAAAGATATGGAGTGACAGAAATAGAACTAAAAAATCTTTTTTGAGTAGATTTATGATTAACTCCACTTGTAAGAAACCAATTTCGACCACAATCTTGAATTCTAGAATGGAGAAAATAAAGAGAATAAGAGAGTATACAACGTAATTTAAAAAAAAAAAAAATATATATATATATATATTAGTATTCAACCTTATTTATTACAAGGAAAATTTAGGTTTCACACATTTTTGGAACTCTTATTACAGAACAATACAAGACAATCAAATGGGCACTATTGTAATTTTAGAAGCTGAGAAACTTGTTCTCCTTGAGATTTTCAACAGTGTCCTTAAGGCTGACCTCAAGAGGAGTGAAATTGAGGCCCAAACTCTTTGCCCTCTCTTTGGAAATTTGGTAAGGACGGGTGGCAGCCTGATTATCTGTAGTACTGCAATAACATGGAATGTTAAAAAGATAAAACAATTCTTAAACAACGAACAAGTATTTTGCATGCATCTCTTCTTTTAGTCAGGTTCGGTGGTGTTGTGTCCAGTATAGGATATACATGCCGAGAAAATATAACTTCTTTCAAATTGCTCCGTTTACTTAGCTAAGAACTCTCTCTCTCTCTCTCTGTGATGTCCCTGGCTCATGCTATTTCATCCAAGTTTGAGCCCAAAATACCTATTTTTCCACCCTTTTCATCTTAATCAAGTCAGAGTAAGTTCTAGAAAGGAAAGAATCTCTCAAGACAGAAACATGGATCATCTAACGCATAAATTACTGACATCATCTAATTAAGTAGTATATTATGTAATTACCAGTGAGTATATATACCATTTCAGTCTCTTACCTCAATCTGTGAAAACCAAATCTGAAATTTTTAACTTGAATGAATTGTGCTTCTTTAACCATGTATTACAAAATTTCCTACGCATATTTTGAAAATCTTGATTCATAGAAGAACAAGAAAACTAGAACTGATTAATGCATATAAAGACTTACTTTGCAGAGAGACTCAGGGAAGGGTAAAGGGAAGGGTATAGCCTATTTAAAACCTTTGGAGCTTCTGAAGAATGTGTAACTGATTCAACGAGACAGTATCTGCCACTGGCTGAAGGATTTTCAAATGCTAGAATATGTGCATGAGCAACATCTCTAACATCAACATATCTATTAGGCCAATCTTCTCTGCCTGCAAAATGTTTTGAGCATTTAGTAGTTAAAAAATCAGATGATTTGATTGAACAGACAGATGCTTACTTTGTTGTAGGTGGCTTAAGAAAAGATTACCATTATAAGGTCAATCATAATACAATAATTGCACATGGAAGATGCCTCAAAATGCAATTCTTATTTATTCATTTCATGTATAATTATGAACTCTCTTTTTTCCTGACAATAGATTCTTTCGTTTCAATATACATTTTACTTAATCCATATTAAGGTCGCATTTTCTTTTGGTACTCTGCTAATATGCCATCGGCGTAAACTATGCAAAGAAGTCTAGAGAGTTGCTGCTGATCGCACGACTCCATGAAGAGAACATTTCAAGATTATTTCTGTTTGTTTTACTAATGGCTCATTTCTACCTTAGAGCTCTTGAGAGGGTGTCTGTTAAATAAAAAAGGAAGATCTAAAACTAGCAGAGTTGAACTGACTACATGATGAAATTCATTTAAGGCAGTGTTTATTCTTCACTTGTTTTTTCCTGATCGCGATGAAATATTTTTTGAACTAAGCACAAAGTCACAAACTTAATATTAGATGTGGGATCTTCTTTTTTGATTTGTTTTCCCACCAACCATATTTCCTAGGCTCATATGACTCGTGCATAAGTTGGAATTCAAGATAGTACATCTAATAAAGAGACAAAAGCTAAATTCGCAAAGAATGATTTATCACAGCCATGGTTTAAGAAAATCCGGCCCGCCTTAGAGTGAGGCGAGGAAAAGCGCCTTGACTGTGATGTAGTTTATCGAGGCATATGCCTTAGTCAGTTAGTTGTGTAAGGCACATGCCTTAACCGCCTCAAGGTTTTCGAGGCTTTTACTCCTTAATTCTCTAAGACTTATTTACTTTGCTTTAGATGTGAGCCAACAAAACATAAAAAAATTCTGATTGGCCCATTCTAGGAATAGCCCACTGTCCACTAAAACATTAAAAAAAATTGTTTCTCATGGACCCACTTAGGGAATAGTCCACTACATCACCAACCAAAGTAATAGTTTTTGCGACTTCATGGATTTTTCTTTTGTTTGTTTACACTTTAAATTGTTCTACTATGAATTTTGAAGATTGTTTATGATTTATTACGAACTTATTTTGTATTATAATAGTTTTTTGATAATTTTTTATTTACGGTGAGGCTTACTCCTCGCCTTATGAAGGAAAATGCATTTTTAAACATTGATCACAGCCATTGTCCTGAATGTCTATAAAGAATACCTTCTTTAATGAGGTTCACAACAGCCTCCGAAGTTAAATTCAGAGTTGGCTGCAAGAGAGGACCAATAATAAAGCCAGGATGTAATGTTACCAAGTCAATGTCATTTTCGTCCGCGAATTTCCTCGCAGCTTCCTCTGCCAAGGTTTTCGAAATAGCATACCATTGCTGAAAGCACCAGTAATTTATTTAGCACAAAGGCCTGAGTCCTAGTACCATGTGCTAGAAATTAATAATTTGAAAGTAATTGTTGACACATAAAAATGATGGCGGAAAAGATTTTTACATCTTACATGCGGTTCCAAAAGAACCTAAGCACAAATAACTACTATGTCCAGATTAATTGGAACTTTTCTACCAGTTATAAGGATAACCAGATACCCTTAAATGATTATCTGTTTGTGGGGCATTACCTCCTCTTACAGTAATGGTCAAATAGAATTGCAATAAAAAATATTCGAGTGTAGTTGCATGTTGTAAAATAATAATAGAAAAATCTCCTAGTATACCTCACATTTTGCTTTGAAATCAAATGCAAGAAAATATTTTCCCCAGGCCAAGCTTAGTATCATTTTTTTTTTCAATAGATACAGAATAGAATAAAGGAGTAAATACACACCTTTGTTTCCTCACAGAATACTGGATCGGAAAACCAGGTTTCGTCAACTACAACATCAGGTTTTAGTGGATTTCTGTTGTATATTACTGTAGCTATAGAAGATGTTACCACCACTCGTTTGATCAATGGTACTTTTCTGCATGACCTCAGAACATTAAGGGTTCCCTTCACAGCTGGTTCTATTAGTTCTCCCTGAAATGTGCAGAAAGATGTGTGAACAGAAGGTTTTCAGATAACCAGAAGCCAGATCAAGCAAAATGTAAAAGGTAAACACATTAAAACAGAAAATTCCCATTCATATAAACTTTATATGATTCACATATTAGTTCGGTTTTTCAGTTTTGTTTCTATTCCCTGCAGGTAAAAAAAATGGTTACTTCTTTTCCACAGCAATGGTGAATAAATCTATTTGGAAAAAGAAAATGTTACTCCAGGAAATGAGCAGTGTTTTATTTGGTTGATTTCAGGTGTCTAAGTTAAATATTCGGAGGGAAAAAAAACATGTTTCTTTCGGGAATGTAGAGGCATAAATTATACCAAATATCAACTCTGTCAAAGCATAGATGGACAAAAATTATGCTGAATTTGAAAGATAAAATGCCTCTATGAATTAATCCAGCACTAAGCAAAGTATTTTATCAGATGCAAGGCCTGAAATTCCACTGTCCAAATTGGTTCTAAATGGTACGTGAAGTGTTTAATGTCCAAAATTATTATTTTCAAGTTAAAAACAAAGATAAGGACATCATAAGCTTCATACCCTTTACTTTCCAACATTTTCATTTTGAAAATAAGCCAGATAGTTTAACCATGTAAATGAGAAAGTTAGATTATGAACCTGGGGATCAGCTACTGAAAGGAAAACGGGAGTTGCTGTATGAAAGACGCCTTCACAACCATCAATTGCAGAATCAAAAGATCCTTCTTCAGTTAAGTTGGCTTCAAACAAATGTAATCTTTCCTGAGCTCCTTCAAGTGCCATCAGGTGTCCAACCTTCCTTGGGTCTCCTGTATGGCACAAAATCCAAGACCTTTACTTGTTATTGATACTATGTTGAACCAGATCATCTAAAAGCTTAAGATGGTAATGAGAGAAGACAGACTTAATCATTTAAACATTGTCTTCAACATATATGTTTGTGTGTGTGAATGCACACTGAGACTTAGATATATCAGGATAGTTGCCTGGAGTGCATAAATCAGGATCAGCGTCCTTTTGACTGTATTTGATAGAGGTTATGCTTCCACAGTGTTGTACTCAAGTTTCTTACTGTGTAGTTGATAAAATGATTAAAAATAAATCTCTAATTGAAATTTAAAATTGAAATTAACCAAATTTAATATATGGAAGGAGCTAAATGCCTCAGGTAATTTGGTCTTAATTCTGAGGAACATTGTAGACGAGATATTAGTTAATGCATTGCTACATTTAGATACGTGCTTTGAGTCATCGAGAAGTAAAAAGTTAAGTGAAACACTTTCCATTATATAAGCACATATTTGAACAGATCCAAACGTGGAAGGTATCAGGATTCCCAATAACCAAAGTACCGTTGTAGCTATAGGAAGGAAAAATTCACAAGAAAGTTGTTAAAAATCCAAATGCATCAAATGTCGGCAACTCTGTTCATCTTTTATATAGCTGATATTGCCAGTGTGATGTCAGCAACATGGTTCATCTTTTATCTAGGTGATATTGCCACTTTGTACCCTGGAATCACATTGATTTAACACTTTATAGTCTAAGATAGGTTTGGTATGTTGAATTGGATAAACATGAAACGGTTAAGATAGATAAGAGTGTAACAAATTCTGTCTCTTGTTTTGTCCAGTTTAGTCTACTTTGGCTATCAAACATGCCATAAGAATTCAGAATAGCAATTTACACTCCAAATTTAACAACTTACAACGGAAAATTTCTGTTATGAAGAAAACTAGAACCGGATTAATTCAATACCACTTTGTTAGAGAAAATACGAGATTATATGCACAATATAAAATAAAGATCACAAAAACCACAAGAACAATGTAATTTGCGGATAATGGAGATTTAATTATAATATGGAGAAAGAATACAAAGATTTTGTATTTCCAATGTTTTTAACTTGATCTAAACATAATGAAGAGCCAACTATATATGGAATGACATCCAAATCCTAATAGTAAAGTTGTAGTTGAAGTAAAATGCATGAAACGAAGTCCAAAACGGAGTAGAGGAGGAAAAATCGCGCAGCGCAAATACAGCCCAGGTGACACCGAAACGCAAGGCCAAAAACCTCATGGCACCACAGTGCCCACTCTCGGGTCCTTTACTTCAAAACTTGATTTTTTTAATCTGAATATCCTCTTCAAATCCAACATAAATTACAACTCTCAATTGGGTTTCCAAATAAAACTTCAACAAGAATTCGCCAAATGGATTTCGAATAGGATTCCAAATAGAATTCCTCTTAACATGCACTTTAATTAGAATTATCAATTATCTTCAACATAGAATTCGAGTCATGCCCAAATTCTAACATTTTCTATATGTCAATTTCGCACCCTTGCCAACCATCTTGCCCTACGAAAACTTGACAAATCTGACAAAGACTCTCTCCACGTAATAGAGACAAAATATGTGAACTAGGACAAGCCAATTTTGACAAGAGTGCATAATGCTATTTTTCAGGTTAAAAATGCAGAATTAATGGTACTTTGTATGATATCTTTTATATAGGTGATACTGGCACTTTGCAAAACTTTACACAATACTAAGAAAGAAATTAATTTACTAAAAACTTGTTTTTTGTACGGTTTAGTCGTGTCTGTAACAGTCATGCTACATTGCCCACCTCATTAATAATAGGTTGACATAATACCACATAGCATTATATATTTTAAATACAGTCATCATTTTCATCCAATCATTTCCATCCACCTACACATCAGTCAAGAAGAATGTCAAAAATTCTCTGGCAAAGTAGAATAATTCTGTCTGTAATGCCCCCAAAGTATGCTGGATAATAGACAAGATTCGAGGTCATTAAAACAGATAGACGTGCACACAGTTTGTAAATTGGTCAATGTCCAGGGAACTATACCAAACATACCACGAAAATTCTGAACAACTTGAACACAAATTAGGCACCTGGGCTGCAGCCATCTTGCCAGGTAAAACTCAACAAATCTAGAATAGGCTAACTTTCAACACAAGGTTCCCAAAGCAATAAATCTGCGAATTTCATATAGGAAAGCAATTATGCAAAATGCAGAATCGATTCATATCTAGGATGCAAATTGTAAATCATAGCTCCAAACAATCCATACTAATGTCCATCATAATGTATGAAATGTGGGTTTTAGAGAGAGGGGCTGACTGAGGCTGCGAACTGTGGCTTTAACATTGTAACCCCGATCAAGTAAAAGCTTCACCAGCCATGAAGCAGTATATCCAGAAGCTCCTGTTACGCACACTATCTTTCCCGCTCCAGTACTCATCCTCGATGGCTTTCTCCGTCACTCTGTGCTCCGATTACAAGATTGAGAATGACAGTACAAGGGAATGAAATGGGAAAATTTATTCAGATAGATGGATGGCTCAAAAGTCACATCACTTGAAGATAACGTTAATAATAGCTACTTTTTTCGAGAGGCGAAATGGCCGTTAACAAAAATTATGGCCAGTGTTGTAAATAATATATTTATTTGTGAACGTGTACCATACTCCTACAACTTTAGTTTTTATCATCTCTCTCCCTAATTTTTCAATACAAGATTTTGATTTTTAATAAAACACACAAATCTATTGACTTCTCTACTTTCTTATCATTTTATCTCTAATTTATAACACGTTATCAATACGATTCTCTCAAAATTAAAATGAATTAATTAGAAGGTAATACTTTTTTAAGTATAATCATCATTCACGTGTACCGAAATCAAGTGGACATGTGAAATACATATGCATTAACTCCCAATTTTTTTATATACAAGCAAAATGTCAATTTATCCTTCGTTTTTTCATTAAAAAATTGTCATACAAGACATGGTTGGTAGGTGCATCCATTTTGTTTAAATTTCTAAAATTGTCACCAGGTCCCAATTTTTTTATTGTTGCAGAAAATGGAGTATATTTTCTCACTGTCATATATCTACTTTGGTTGGAGATATCTGTTTCTCACTTTTTCTACAGGAGCACATGGTGAGACTTTTCTTTCCTCCCACTTGATGGAGTGGCTAGTTTCAAGTCTACGCTCTAATTCACGATCTGATACTTGTCTCCATGCATTATGGGTCAATATATGCATTGACTGTCTGGTATGAAACATATGACACTGCTTTCTTTGCATGGGGCTTCTAGTCCTACTCTCACTTTCAACTATGTTCTTGGTATTAATGGCCCATTTTATAGGTGATTTTTAGGGAATTTTTTTGTCATTTTGTGAGTTGATACTCTTATCATTATGCTGAAAGTCATGACTACTTTATCAATTCTAATTTTTTAGTTGAGTTTTGTGGTTTTGTGATACTTGTCATGCAATTTGTTATATACATCTACATGAGATCATACTGATTTTATTGTGTCAGAATATGTACTAAAAATGGTATCTATGTCCGAGGTCGATTCGAGACCTTCATTTTCACCATTTGTATGTGGCTTCCATTTTGTTCTTTAATCTAAATGTTAGGATCATGCGCGTCTTGGTCCTATATGGTGCTTTGATGGCAGGGGCATCTTATGCTTTGGTTAGGCTTCGACGGCTTTGATGTAAATGTCAATAAACATATTAGCATGTAATAGGACCCTTTCCAGGTTGACATAGACCCCTAGTGGGCAATAATTTAATACGTAATAAGCGCATTAAAGACAATGATATATTTTTTCTCATGTTGTATTTCGATGATATCCTACTCATTAGGAATTTTGTGGGAGTACTGACGCCACAATAGTGTTACACGAAGGACTTACGATTCCTTTCTAAAGTAAACTGAACCTGAATTTCGAGTATTTAGTAAATGGAACCGTTGGGTCCAAATTTAATTATAGAATTGTTCGGGTTCGGTTTTATTCGATTAAGTTCAGTTCAGATCCTGGGTTCCGTATATTTTGCGCTTTTCTTTATTGAGTTTTTCATAAATTTGACTGTTAAAATCACAATAAGAAAAATATAGCAAGTTCACAATAATAGAATAGCATAAACGACACTACGGTAGAATAAGAGATTTTGGTAAAACTTAGGTTAATTTGATTAAGTTGGGCTTGGCTGAAAATTAGAAATTGTAAAATTATATTTTGGATTTAGACTAAATTAATTAGTTAGCAAATTTATTTAGAAAAAAATAAAATAATTTGATTTATTTAAGATAAAAAAAATTTAAAAATTAGGGAGATTCGATTCTTATTTGATTTTTCGGTTCTTGGTTTAGAACCGAGAATCGAATCAAACTCGTCGGTTCTCGATTCATATACCCGTTCGGGTATTTAACTTAAGAAGAATTGCTTGGTTCGATTCGATTCGGCTCCGGTCTAGTTCGATTTGGGAGTTGGTGGTTGCAGTGTGGTGTGATGTGATGTGGTGGAGATGAACATGGAGGAGATGGTAGTTGTGGTGGCGACTGTGATGTGGATGGTGGTGGCTGTATTTGTGGTTGTGGATTGTTGGTGATTACGGTGATAGTGTTGGTCGTGGTCGTGGCAGCGATGATGGTAGGTTTGGGAATTGTTTGGTTGGTGGTGGTGGTGTGGTGTGGTGGTGGTGTGGTGGAGATGGTGGTCACGGTGGTGAAGAGTATAGATGGTGGTTATGGGGGTCGCGGTGATGGTAGCATTGACAGTAATGGATTTGAGGAGGAGGTGATGGTGGTACAGGCGGCGGTGGTGGTTGTGCTACTGAAGGCGGGGATGATGGTGAGATGTTGGTGGCGATGGGTCTATCGAGGTGGTGGTAGATTCGGCGCGACAATGTGATGGTATTTTTCTGCAATGTGTTGATTTATTGAGATGGTGTTGCTGTCGAGAAGTTGTGGTAGTTCTGGCGGTGGTGGTGGTGTTACTGGAGAGAGTGGTGAGGTGGTGGTCACAAGTGTTAGTTGTGGGCACAAATTATTTGATTGATTGTGACTATTAAATTGGTTAATCTGTGACCAATAAACAATATGTGAGCAATAAAAAAAATTATGACCAATAAATAATGTGTGACCTAAAAAATTGTTAATTTGACCGATAATTTGAAAATTTGTGACTGACTCATAAGTTGTGACTTATAATATTTTTGATTTGTGACCGACGAATAAATTGTGACCTATAAAAATTTTGAATTGTGGTCGTAAGATAATTTGTAACATATAAAATTTCTAATTGAAATTTTGTGACTGTCTGATAAGTTGTAACTTATAATATTTGTGATTTGTGACTGATAAATAAATTGTAAAGTATAAATTTTTGAATTGTAACCGACGAACACATTGTGACCTATAAAATTTTTAAATTGTGACCGTAAGATAATTTTTAATAGGTATCTGATTTGTGACCGAAAAGTAATATGTAACTAATTAAATCGTTAATTTTGTGACCAAATTATATAAATTAGTGACATTAATATATTTAATAAATAAAATATATAATTAATTAATTAAATCATAAATAAATTTTAATTAGTATCTAATTTTTGAAATTTGAAACATTTATTCTTAGTTTTGAAATATGTGATACTAAATCTCTTTATTATGAAATTTTCCCAAAATGCAATAGTGCGGGTGCGGCAGTCGAGTTTCGATTTGGGCCTATAATACAGTTTTGTCCATCCGAGTTCATTTAGGACTCGAAAATTGCTTTTAAAATTTAGTGCTATTTTTGTCATTTAATTCATTTCAATTTTTTTTGCAATTTTAGTTCATTTAAACTAGATTTTTAGGTAAACCCTTATAAATAAATGATTAATTCATTATTTTTGACTATCAATAAAATTCATGAGTTTATTTTTTTTCATAATTTGGTGGATTTCAAATCCGTGTTCTTAAGGTTTTTACTTAAATTCCTTATTTCGCGTTGAGTCCAAAAGAAATTGAATTTTGAAAACAAACATTTAAAAAGTTAAGAAACATTACGACAATCTAGAATAAAAGAAGGAATAAAAAATTCAAAAATAAGAGGTTTAGTTTTACCAATTTCAAATTTAAGACATCAAGGTTTAAAATTTCAAATTTCAGATTTTTTTAAAATTTTATTTATAAATTAATTAATTAAACGTATATTTTATTAATTAAATATATTAAGGTCACAATTTCATATAATTTGGTCATAAATTTCATATAATTGGTCACAAATCACAAATTTTATATGTCATAAATTATTTTACGGTCACAATTCAAAAAATTTATAAGTCACAATTTGTTCATCAGTCACAAATCAAAAATTGAAACGTCGCAAATTATTTTATGATCACTAATCAGAAATTTTATAAGTCGCAAATTATTTTACGGTCACAATTCAGAAATTTTATAAATCACGATTTGTTTATCGGTCACAAATTATTTTACGATCATAATTCTAAAATTTTATAGGTCACAATTTGTTTATCGATCACAAATCAAAAATTAAAAATTTTATAGGTCACAATTATTTCGGGATCACAAATTAAAAAATTTATAGGTCACAATTTATTTCATTAGTCACGAATCAAAAAAAATATAGATCACAATTTATCGATAAGTCACATATTTTCAAATTTCTTGGTCACAAATAATTTTTAGTCACATTATCAAAATCTAAGGTCACAGATTAATAATGAGTCACAATAAATTAAATAGTCGATCACATACACCAAACACCCCTCCCCCGTCCCGATCCTCCGCTAACACTTGGTCACAAATACTATCTCACCTCGCCCCAACCATAACACCACCCAAATGACCACTGTCGTCGCCTGCACCACACCACCAACACCCGCCCCCTTCACAACACCATCACCACCACAACAACAACAACAAAACAACCACCACCATCGTCGTCACCCCGCCACAACCATAGCCACCTTCATCATCCCCGCATCAACATCACCCCAACTACCATCTTCGCCTTCTACACCACTCCACCAACAAAAACCATCGTCACCCCTGCCACAACACCACCAAAACCACAACCACCTTAGTACAACCAGTACCACTACCATCGTCGTCGAACCATTACCATAGCCACCACCACAACTGCCAAATCCACCACTACAGCCACCACCATACAAAACACCACCACCACACAATCGCCATCACAGCCATCACCACAAAAACTGCAGACCCACTCCACTCCACGTGGTGCCACCACCATCTTCAACACCAACCGTGCCTCCACCACCATCCAGTCATCCTCCACAACAACCAAAAAAAAAAAAAACGCAGCGCCATCAGATCTTATACGACTGAGAGACCACCGCACACGACACTGCACAACGGATTCGGTCAACGTCGCGGTGCTTCGCCTGTGAAGACTCGCGGGAG
>CAIGRN010002979.1:0-16671 GCA_903798345.1 Fraxinus anomala | reverse complement strand
TTTTTTTTTTTGTAATTGCCTACAATGTGCAGGCTTGTTTGAATATTTTTTTTTTCTTCCTATAGGCTACATTTGCTGCTTTCAAATTTTTTTTAAACAGGCTCGGGCTCGGGCCTTTGCCCCAAAATGGGGCTCGGTGGTTATGAGCCTCGAGTCAGCTCGATTCGAACTTTTTCAAGTCGAGCCAAGGGACGGTCTGAGTCGACGAGTCATTTTGCCATCTCTAGTGGTGGCACTAATATAGATGGGCTCTTTGGAGTTTGGAGAGGCAACGTCGAAAATTGGTAGTTCAAGGACGGTGGCAGAGATGGGTGTGGTGGTGCCGTTTTGAGGGTTTTGGTTTTGGGTTGGGTGTGGGTGTGGGTGGGAGTGGAGTGGAGTGGAGTGGGTGGAGAAGATAATAGGGTTTTTATTTTATTTTAGTTTTCTTATATGAGAAAAATATAAAGTTACATTTTTACCCTCTAAAAATTAACCAGCGTTGGTCAAACCTTTGATATTTGGTCAAGAAGCTGCAATTTTTTTGAAGGTTTGATACTTCTGGTGGCACAAATGATAGATTTAGGCAAAGTATGTATAAATGTAAAAGATTTAGTACCATGACTGCAATTTTTTCTAAAATCAATTGTGACTTGTGTGAAATGATGTACTGATTGAATCTAGATATAGCACAACGCTTTGAAAAAGAAAGGCTAAACCTACCAAGTTTGGACAATTTAGACATGTCAAAAAAAAAAAAAAAAACTATTCAAAAGGTGAAGTAGGTTTGGCTAACTGCTCAAAGTCGGATAACAAACGTTTGTACTACTAACAGTAAATCTCTTCACAGGAGACGATGATGTTAGTTATAACATAGATGTACATCATATGACATGTTGCTAATTATCGTGATAGAAAATGTTTCATTGTTAATGAGTTTACCAAATTGCGCATTGGTTTGACAATGGTAAAGTTTACGTCGCGATTGATGAACTCTCGAGAGAGCCAAACATCGAAATTGTACTATTTTTTTAACAAACTTGCTTTGTTTGAAGCGAGCTTTAAATTCTTTTAGCCTCTGTTTAGTGTAAATAAAAATCTTTTTTTTAGTAATTTTAATAAAAATTAGGGTGCTTTTGATGAAAATATAATTTTTTCCACCTAATTTCCTACTTATGTGCTGTTCGATCGATAAATATTTCTACGAAAAATATTTTCTTACTTTTTATAACATGACCATATTTTCCTTAAAAACAATGAAATTATTTTCTCTAGAAAGAGGATATTTTTATTTTTCAGGTAATTCACTCACACACACACACACACACACACACTCTCTCTCTCTCTCTCTCTCTCTCTCTCTCTCTCTCTCTCTCACATCTATCATTTCTCTTTTATCTACCCACCAATAAAAAATGGACAAATATAATATTTTCTAAATTGAAAACTAAATCAATGAAACAAAGTTAATTAATAATTTCTAAACAATTGAATTGCCTAAAATTTATTTATTCCCACTCACAATCAATCGTACCCTAATGAAATATATAATTATAAAAAATTATAAGTCCCATAAATATTAATTTAAATTAATTATTTACTTTGACTCGAGATTAATTTATACAGTAAACATGAACTTAATTTGTTAATGACTTAATTTTAAGTGATTATACTCTCCGATAGAGTGACAATTCTCTTTTTTGGAAATCGTAATCGTAACTCTTACAAGTTTATCAATTTTTCTCAAATATCGTTGTAGGAGAGGACAAAATTTTGGCTCATTCATTTTTGTCCAAGGGAAGATTGTTGGAATAATTGCCCAAAAAGAAGGGGTAAATGATCTCTTCTTCTTTAAGGGAAAAATGCCAAAAGCTGGAAAATAATGAATTGTTGGAATATTACTTAAACCTATTCATTATATATGGTAGAGGGTATGAGCATGATATTCTATATACTTATAATAATTTTCCATACAACAGAATGGTAAGACAAAAATACCTTGATTTTTTTTTTTTCAATTTGGCCTAAAAATTTCCACCTCAGGCTAGATAACATTTCCAGAATTACTTCTCTGTCTTCAAAAGTCTAAGGCCTCGTTTGATAGGCTAAATTTTCATTGAAGATGGAAATTATCCCACCATTTTCCATTTTTTAGCCTATTTGATAGTATTTTCTTGGCAATTGCTTTTCTCATTTTCGGTCACGTGACCATTTATTCCACAAAAATGAGGAATTGAAATTCTCATGGGTGAGCTGATTTTTTGTTTTCTTGGCAATTGAAACAAGCCGACACTTTCCTTTTCTCTTTCTTCTCACACCACTCCCACATTCCCATTTCTCACCCTCTCAGCCCTATTTCTGAAATATTTGCAAAATCGACCAATAAAATCTCCACGTAACCCTATCATTGAAGGGGAGAAGTGTGTGGATTGCAGCCAAGAAAACACAGAAGCTCCCAAAACTGGAAAACTCGCAAAAAAACCCCAATTTCAGACCTATGGGTTGTTGGTCCAAGTTCGCTCTACGCCTCTTTCTCTCTGCTTGTGAGCGTGAATGTGAATGATTACACATTTCTTATTTTTTCTAACCTTTTACCTTGTCTGTTTTGCTAGAAATTTATCACCTTGAAACTTGAACAGATCCCTCGTTTCTCTAATGCTTATTCTTCTTTTAAATTTTCATTATTAGTTTTTGCGTAAAGTCTGTAAAGAGTTAATAAGTTTACGAATTTTATTTATTTTTAATTAAAAACCAATTTGATTACTTTTGAAGAGCCATTTTAAGTTGATAACTAGAGGTGGGTTAGTTCATTTTTACCTGTATTTTCGCGTTGACCATATACGTCTTCATTTTTTGTTCATTGTCAACAATAATTTACATCATATTGACACTTTTTAGACGATGTTCTAAGTACCATGGCTACCACAATGAACCAATATCGTCACCAACGACAACAATTGGGTATGTTTTGGATGATGGTCATGCAAGCAATTGTAATATATAATACCATCTCGCATCGTAATCGACAACTCCCTAAAGCCCCACATAGAAACTGGGATTCTGAAAGAGAAATGACACTTACATGGATGTTTGGTACGAGTGATAAAATTGTCATGATCTACTGAGGATGAAGATAGCTTTGTTTCAAAGATTATGTGCTTGTTTACGAACATATGATTTGGTTGACAATAGATCTGTCAAAGTAGAGGAACAAGTGGCTATATTTCTCAACACCGTTGGACATGACCATCGTAATCAAATTAGAAGTTTTACGTTCTTCAGATCTGGTCAAACGGTGAGTTACTACTTCAATAGAGTTTTACAGACTTGCCTTGGATTGTACAGAGATGTTGTGAATAATGACACTATTCATAACTCACCATACGAGATGGATAAGTTGAAGCCATGGTTTCAATATTTTCAGGTTAGGTGGTAATATTTAACTTCATTTATTTTTTCTTCACTGTCACTATTCCTTTTGTAACCAAACTTTTTTGTTTTCGTATTAGGATTCTGTGGGGGCAATCAATGATACTCACATTCCTTCAAATGTCCCCAGAGAGGAACAAGCGAGGTATCACAATAGGAAGTAAATGATAACTCGGAATATTTTGGTCACTTGCACATTTGATATGAAGTTTACGTATGTGCTTGCCGGTTGGGAGGGATCCGTCCACGACAGTCGGTTCTTAAGGAGCTCAACTTTACAAAGAAGGTCATAAGCTAACAATTCTTGTTAGTAAGATCTACTTCTTGTTCAAATTTGACTTTCGTCTCTTTAAATAAAGAACGACAACTTAAAAACCATGGGAGGAATAAGTAAATATTATCTTGTCGATACGGGATTTCCATTGGTTCCGGGATTTCTAGCACCTTACCGTCGGACTCGGTACCATCGTAGAGACATTGAGGGACATCAGCCTGAAATGCAAGGGGTGTTTAATTTTCGATATTCATGTCTACGAAATGTTGTGGAGATGATTAATGTCTGCTTAAAAAAAGATTCACATATCTGAGGCATCAATCATACCACAACATTGAGATACCATCAAGGATTGTCCTTGCTTATTGTGCCCTTTACAACTTCTTAAGGATTTATGACAAGGACTATTATAGTAGCGATGATAAGATTAACCCTGTACATGTTGATGCACCCGAAAATGACAGACCAAATGCTCCTATATCTTTCACAACAGAAGCTGCATGGTCTAGTAATAGGGATACAATGGCTGATGACATGTGGGTCGCTTACCATCCAAGTCATGATGCGGGAATTGATTTCGATTGAATCTACTATGTTGTATTTTATTATTTGTGTTTCCATGTAATGTTTGGAGATAAACTTGTTAGTATTCTTGTCTCGTACTAAGGTTTCTTCTATACTTGTTCTGTTGTAACATTGTTTTCGATATTTGTTATGTTGTAATGTTTTCTTACCAAGGCTATCTACATTTGCATCTATAATATAGTTTCAAATCTCTTTGCATGGTTTATATCGTTAGATTGTTTTCAACCAATATTGTTGTTCCTTCTAGTTATGCCAATATTGACATTTTTATGTTTCCAAGTGATAACGTTGATGGCACATAATCTACATTTTTGGTAGATTGCAAATGGATCTTAATGCTAGGACTTGTTACGTACGTTGGAGTGATGAAATTGATGGTTTTATGATAACTTCACTTGTTGAACAAGTGTTGGTTGGGCACAAACGAAGTGACAAGGACTTTACTTCATTTTAAGTGTCTAAGGCAATTGACAGGGTTCTCAATAAAAGCAAGGTCATGGTCTCAAATAAGAATGTAAAGGCAAGATTGAAGACTCATAAAAAAGAGCATGCCGAAGTTCACCAGTTGCTAAATATGAGCGGTTTTAGGATCCTGAAATTGGACGCATTGTAGCCGATAACGTTGCTTGGGATGATTTTATTAAGGTACGAATTAGGATGCATTTTCGACATTGCTACTAATAGCTACTGGAAATATAGATGTTTGGAACCCTTACAATACACTCACAAGGTAAGTCAGAATTTGGGAAGTGGAGAACCAAACTTTGTCAAATATATGATGAGATGGAGATTATCTTTGACAATGATGCTGCCATTGGAGATTGCGCAGTGTCTAGCTTCTACCATTTTTCCCCGAATGAATGGTATGCAATATATTTTGTAATACAATACTTTTATTGTATTCATGTATAAACTTTTAACATGTTATTATCTCTTTTATGTTGTAACTGATGAAAGTGTGATTGAGATAGATATGATAAATGTAGAGACAGATCTTTGCCCAGTTCATGCTCGTAAATGTATTGCCAAAGAAGGAACCAACAAAGCTAAGCGTTGACATGCACAAGTGGTGGATGAGAGTATTATTGCCCTATCAAGGATTGCCGTTTCATCTACAAAAATTGCTCACACTATGGAAATGCAAGCTAGACATACTGAATCATGTCAATTGACAACTAATTCTAGAGATGCTAGAGGCCATGAACCTAGACATGAACAACGTCATACAAATCATAAAAGACCTTAGAATGAATTAACACGCATGTATTTGAAAAACTTAATCCACATAAATAGTACTTTAAATGTTTTTTGCAACACACACACATAACAACTAATGCCAATGTTTTGTAACATATGGCATGGATGTCTTTTGTCAATTATGTATGTAGAAAAAATATTAATTCACCTAATTTCTCTTCAGTCCGCCTACTAATAAAAAATATGTTTATGTCAAAGGAGAAAAACATTGTTTTTACATTTTCTATTCACAATTTCGTTCTTATCGCAAAGTACATAATTTTTTTTACACTATTCAATTTTAAATCATTCTTTCATCTTCTCTACATTGGTTGCTGATTTACTTGAGGATATCTTACAAAAGACTATCAAACACCAATCATTGGAAAAAATTACAATTTTCATGAAGAAAAAAAAAAATCAAACGCCAGAAAATGAATAATTTCAACATTTTTCAGCAAAAAATTACAATTTTCAATAAAACAAATTCTAGACGATTCAATTCCTGAAATTTGTTTTCTTTCCAACCAAATTCCATTTTGCAACCCCTAATAGCAACATCTGTAATCCCAGTGGCCAGTAAGCAGCCACCAACAAAAGCAATTAGGCATTTTTTACCATACTAGCTCTCAGATTCCATCGATTTACAAGTTAAAATGAAGTTTAAACAATAGCTTGTTATTATCAATCAATAATAAATAAAAAAAATTCAACTTTCAAATATTTGAAGCAGAAAAACTTGGATGCTCAGAAGCCAAGCGTAACAAATAGATTTCACTGAAGAACCCAACACAAAGTTAGGCCTCCTTACATGTTAGCTTCTCATCATCGCATCAACTTTTTCATACTACAATTGCAATCCATAAAGAATCAGAAATTCAAGTTATAAAGAGTGCTAATGGATCCCATTATTTACCACATGTAATTATTCCTTTCGAAATTCCATTTTCCGAGAGAGAAATAATTAGGAAATTAAAATATTGCTACTATGAATTTGAAGGAAAGCAAAGAGAAATATGGCCTCCTACAATCGTGATAAGTAGCACTCTCTATAGGCACCGTGCAAAAGTTAGCTTGTCATTGGATTTATAGACGAAGCCACCGTATCTGAAAAAAATGCCATCTTCCAGAAGAAAATTACATTAGAAAATGTGCCCAGTTTATTGTATCATGAAACAACCAAAATGGGTTTCATGGATCTTCAAACCAGCACAATTTATATAGGCTCTACGCGGCAGACGGGTTGCCATCGAAAGGGCACCTGCTGCTGACTCATGAACAGAGCCGATACAAATCTAACAAGAATCCGATTGCTCTTCAGAGAAAAAGTGAAAACATAATTCAGCGAAAACCAATTGTACTTACAAAGTAGCATATAACCAAATCGAAGATGGGGCTTAAACTTTTACAGCCATTAGGGTAAAACAGAGGATGTTTAATGGGGCGGCCATGAATTGAGTTTATTGTGGATGGGCGAAATATATATAGGAGTGGTGACACCCTCAAAACCCTAAAATAGGGAACTTTATTAACAGTGAAGGACAGGGATTGGGGTTTATTACAAATGAAGCCAATGACTAATTTGTGTTATTCTTTTCTTACTTTTATTTTTTCCCTCCAGTTAAAAATATGGGAAAATAAAGGCTCGACTTTAAACTTTCAATTAGGATCCGTTTAATTGCATGAATGAAATCTAGGTGGAAAAAAAATAAATTTCAAAAAATTGAATTGATAGAAATTAAAATCGAATTTTTAATAGATTTTGAAAAATATTTATAAAATGTGTGATTGAAAAATCGTGGGACAAATATGTAATTAAAATTAATTCCTACCAAATATGGGCTAAATATATTAATCTTAATCCCCACATTGACAAAACCATCAATATGGAGTTTTACTGTTCAAGTCATATTCGATTTTAACATCTAAATCAATGGTTTGCATTACTTAAAAATTCGAATTCATATATATGAAATTAGAAAGGGACTAGAACCTCACTTTTAAAAGTTAGAATCCCATAACCATTCTACTTAAAATGTTGGGGAGTTCAACCTAATTTCTCACAACAAATATAAATGAAAATTCATATTTCACTCTCAATCTTCCAAAAAAACATAAGATAAACCCCCAACCTTTGGG
This sequence comes from Fraxinus anomala, assembly GCA_903798345.1. Taxonomy (NCBI): domain Eukaryota; kingdom Viridiplantae; phylum Streptophyta; class Magnoliopsida; order Lamiales; family Oleaceae; genus Fraxinus; species Fraxinus anomala. The sequence goes on along the minus strand of CAIGRN010002979.1, from coordinate 9,029 downwards.
AAAATAGGTAGACTAGGTCTTTTTACACCATTCCCCTTCACTTTGACCGCTAGTATCGCGTAAAATGTCATTAACGATGAATAAAGTGGATTCGGGGTCCCAAATCTTTCTGACATCTCATTCACGGGCATTAACCAAAAAATCTAATAATCACCAACAAAATTAGAGATAGTATATCTTGTCTCGTTGTTATGGTGGTTTGAGTGGGATCGTGGTATGAAATGGGTGGCGGCGATGCTAGTGGAGGTCGAGGAAGCTGAAGCTTTTTTTACTGTATTTTATTTTTTCATACTTTTCTAACTTTTTATATATCTTTTCTCTATTTTAATCACTCTTGATTGTTTTAATTGGAGAAATATAAAAGGTATGAGTGTTTTAATTAGCTAGTGCAATTTATCCTTCTTTTTTCTTTTTTTGGTTTTTTTTGCACCGTTTGAATTTGCGTTGCAAATATGAAAGATTTGAGATCACTCGACACGTTTTGAAAAGGGTTGTGACAATAACACTTTCGGAAAGATTTGAGACCCTAAAGGAAATTTATCATGTTAACCGACATTAAATGCCAAAATTGATCGAAACCGTTTAAACGGATCAACTATGCTTATTTCCCATAAGGTTGGGAATGGATTGTACTTACATAAAAGATTGAGGGTATAAACGTTTTGGAAGGTTGAGAAGAAATATAAATTTTTTCCTTTGTTTAATAAGTACTTTATGTAATATTGGAGTCAAAGTTTCCACGGCGTTCTCACTTTCATACTTTTAGCTGGACACACTTTATGCAACGAAAACCAAGATTTGAAAAAAAATAAAAAAAATATTATTTAACACCAAAGTATAAAGATATAAATTTATACAACGTTATTACGTGATATGTTCAATTAAAACTAAAATTATGCTATTAATTTAATTCAACTTGTAATTTAATGCTAGCAATTGACCTGTGAAATTGTTAACTCCGTCCTCCTGAACATCGTACATAAAAAATAAAGTTAGGTTTGGACGGTTTGGTATACCACTACCAGCCTCCATTTCTGAAAGTCGAACGCGTCCACCGTGTTGACCCAGCTCTTTTTGTTATTTTATTATTTCTTATTTCTTTAAATTCTACTTTTCGTCTCCAAATATAAAATCTCGTTGAATCTCTGAAAAATTGTCATATTAAAATATTCCCTCAAGCACCCATTTTCTGGGATCCTTGATCTTTACACCAGCGCACATATTTTTACACAGATTATTTGTATATATAAACTGGGTTGTTCAAATTTCTGGGAAATGGAGGCAGCGACGAGCCATCGGATTCTTCCACAGATGAATGTTCGGAATTTGAAGCATAATTCTACGTCGTGAGCTACTTCTTTATGTGTATTCCTATACGGGTTTTCTTATATGTTTGTTGACTTTCGTTATCATTTCTCTAGGGTTTTACGGTTTTTTTTGTGTGTGAGTTTACGCCTGGATCAAGTGCAAAAAAGTTATTTTTACATGTAAAATGGACGATCATGGTTAATTTAATGGGTTTAAGGAATAAAAACAAAATTTTGTTTCAATTCTGGGATTTGTAGAATGTTTACCTTTTCTCTTTGCAATTAAAATTGGAAGACTGAGAATGACGTGATTCAAAATTAAAGAATATAAATTTTGAAATGATAATTGATTCAATATATGTACAAGTATATTTTTGCAATTTCATGCATTTTGGTGGTTAAATATTTTTAGATATGAAAATTTATATTTTTGTAATATTTTGTATTTACAGGCTTTGCGCTCAGGCTAGATTGCCATCGACTTTCTGCAATACAACCAAAGTTTCCTTGGCTTTAAATTCTAATTCAAATGATAAAAAGACTGATGTTGATGGAGGATTGTCTCTCAGTTGTCAATCACAGAGGAAAGAATTTATTGGGAAAACATTTTGCTCAGTCAGTACGGGTATGTACCCAGGGATCAGCATTGAATCTGATTCACACATCACAGAGGAAAAGATTGGAGTTTTGCTTTTAAATCTTGGAGGGCCCGAGACCCTTAATGATGTTCAGCCGTTCTTGTTCAATTTATTTGCTGATCCTGTATGTATTGCATTAACTTGAGAAATTCAAGTATTGGGTTCGATCATTTGCAAATTGGTGACATTTTTTAATCCTCTGTCACAGGATATTATACGTCTGCCCAGGTTGTTCCGGTTCCTCCAACAACCATTGGCACAGCTTATTTCAGTACTCCGGGCTCCCAAAAGTAAGGAAGGCTATGCTGCCATTGGAGGTGGCTCACCTTTGCGTAAAATAACAGATGAGCAGGTATTGAGATCGCCACAAAAAATTTTGGTCATTTCCCAAGTCAAAAGGTTGTATTCTAGCATTTACAGTCTTTTTTCTACATTGCAGGCAAATGCATTAAGATTGGCACTGGAAACGAAGGAAGTTCCTGCAAATGTCTATGTTGCAATGAGATATTGGCACCCATTCACCGAGGAAGCTGTTTGCCAGGTATGTTATTGGAATTGTGACAAATTATGCTTTACACGTGCACATTCTTGATTTATATTTCTTCAAAAGGAAGGTCACTGCATGGAGTTTAGTTTTATGAACTCAGAAATTGTGTTTTGCCTAAAATCTTTGGAAGGATGTCTATTTGCGCTCAAACAATGGAAGTCTCCGTATCATTTTTAGAAAATGGGATAAATGGAAAAGTGGGAGGGGAATTTGAATTTCTAAGAATACCTCACAGAAAAAGATAATAATTTCTTGTTTTTCATGCATAATACCTCCAAATTTAGAGAATACTTCATTTACTTTACAGTCTTGAAATTTTCAAGATTCTCCCCGATCTTATAAGATTCTTCAGGTCTTTTCCCAGAAATTCAGTTCAAACGAATAACTGGAAAACTCTATTTCCCCTGCTTGTTCTTTCTACCATTTTTCTTGGAAACAATCAACATTGAACGTGTGTTGTACGTTATTATGAACTGCTTTATAAGTGCTGTAAAAGTAATACTTAAATACACATGAATGTTAATTAATTTAAAATTAATACCATGGAATATACATGACAATGAATGATAAATCATTTATTTAATTTCGAATTAAGTAAAACGGGATGTTAATTAGCACACATGGACATGAATAATGAAATGCATTTTTGAATGTGAAATTTCATTTAACTTATAATTAGATTTAATAATATTGAAATGCATAAATGAAGATAAACATTAATTCAATGAATGTGAATGTTAATTAATTGAAAATTAATAATAGGGAATTCATATATTAATGAAAGTACACTGGTGAAATATTAATGAAAGTATACATGTGAAATGAATATGTCAAATGTACATGTACATTAATGGTAACTAAATGTTTAAATAAATTAAATACATATTGTAAAACGAAAAATAATATATTATTGAAATAATTGAATTATAGTAAGGCTAGAATTGTCTAAAAAATTATTCTCATTTGATGTGATATTTAATATATTATAGAATAGATGAAGGGAGCCTAAGGCAAAACAGATAACTGAATAGTCGTAAGCTATTGGCTTTCTTCTCCATTTTGGTGACCAAACAAAGATTTGGCTTCTCCATGCTGCCTATTCATCATAACCAACTCACTGTTGCTATATTACCCATTGAATGTATTGTGCGAAGGCTTTTTTTTTTTTTTTGAGTCGCAGGTGCAAAAACTATCTCCCCATATAATCAGATTTCAGATGTTAGTTTATCTTTCAATCATGAACTTCTCTGCTTTCTAATTATGTATTTCTCTTTCTGTGGTCTGTGTTAATTTCATCTCATTGTTCTTTTAATTCAGCATAACATTTGAGCATCTTGAGATCAGTGGAATCGATTCATATTATTTTCCCTATTTTCTGTGATAGATTAAGAGAGATAGGATTACAAAGCTTGTAGTATTGCCACTCTACCCTCAATATTCTATTTCAACAACTGGGTCAAGCGTTCGCATTCTTCAAGACATGTTTAGGTAATATATTGTAGCAGTCTGTACTTCCATTAACTGCATGGACTTGCAGTTCATTATTATTTTCATCTTTCACTAACATACTGAATCGGGGTATTTTATCAGGGATGACTCATATTTGTCACGGTTACCTGTTGCTATTATACAGTCATGGTATCAACGAGAAGGTTACATCAAGTCTATGGCTGACTTGATTGAAAAGGAGTTACAAATTTTCCCAAATCCAGAGGAGGTGGGTTGAATTCCTAATTTGAAGTGTTTTAAGTTTTTCATTTAGAAAATATTTGTTGTATAGTTACTGCAATTGCTTAATGCTGAGTTCTTCTGCGGTCTCTTAGGCCATGATTTTCTTCAGTGCTCATGGAGTACCAGTAAGTTATGTTGAGGATGCAGGTGATCCATACAAAGATCAGATGGAGGAATGTATATTTTTAATAATGAAAGAGCTGAAATCAAGAGGAACTAACAATGAGCATACTTTGGCTTACCAGGTTGGTTGTATTTTTGCAGTTTTCTTAATTATTGACACATTATGAAGAGCAATTGACTGACTGTTCTATACTGGCCGCCCTCTTGCGAGATTCACTGGGTCGATCTTGCCCTCGAAGTGGTTAAAATAACTTCACATAATAGACTAATACCTAATTTCTTGGAGTCAGTAACTTCCCATCCTGGTTATTGTGGGCGAGTGAAAATCGATGTGTATACAAAAGGAAATGACAAAGAAAACCTATTCTGATATCCAACTGACGTGATGTTGATTTTAATTAATTTCTTACTCGTATGTTCCAGAGCCGGGTGGGTCCTGTACAATGGCTAAAACCATACACTGATGAAGTTCTTGTTGAGCTTGGCCAGAAAGGTGTAAAGTCTCTACTGGCTGTTCCAGTGAGGTATGTTTTGAGAATAGCCCTTTTCCTCTCTGTCTGAGGCTTTTGATGATGTTTATTCTGATTTTTCTCTTGCATGATCCCTGGGCCTTAATGTTTTTATAAGATTCGAATAATAACGATATGTTTTTTGACCAAGAAAATTAGATCAGCGGTCCTTCCTACAGTCATTGATGCGTAGGTGAAGGAATCACAAAATCGATTAATTATTCAAACTCAGTAATTCAATTGCCTTACCGTGTGATGTATCCAATATAATTATAATTTTAAAATTTCAGCTTTGTGAGTGAGCACATAGAGACACTTGAGGAGATTGATATGGAATACAAACATTTGGCTCTTGAATCCGGAATCGCTAATTGGGGTCGTGTGCCTGCTCTGAACTGCTCTTCTTCATTCATCACTGATCTCGCAGATGCAGTGATCGAAGCTCTGCCTTCAGCAATGGCAATGTCGACCTCAAATACTACGTCTGAAGAAGTTGAAAACGATATATTTGGATACGTTGCCAAACTTTTCTTTGGTTCAATCTTAGCATTTGTTTTGCTTCTATCACCTAAAATGCTATTGGCCTTCAGGAACCATGTTTTGTAAACAACACGGAGATCCTCAGTCGAAGCGCATTTTTTGTTTCTCGAGAGCTAAAGCCTGACAGTGGTACAGAGGAGACCTTTTGAAATGCTTATGAGGTTTACCTTTACGATATGATTTTATGTTCTTCAGATTAGCAAAGAAATAGGTGATGAATAATGCTTTTCTTTACTACCAGTTTGTTACGCATGTTGGTAAAGATTATGAGACCTAGTTTGATAAGTAAAGTTTGGTCTGCACTATGTGATCAAGTATTGTAGTTGTCTGGCTCGTTCCAATTGTAATTTTTGATAAATACTTTTCCATTAATTTCTTTTTCTTTAGTAATCCTATCTAATCATGTACGGTCCATTTTACCAAATATGCACGAATACTTGACCATTGATGTCTCGTCATGTCATCTTTTGGAACGGTACAAAACGCGCTATGTTGTATTGTGTTTGAAAATTACTAATAATTAACAGATAGATTCAAAATGAGGCACTGTTTTTAATATATTCATCATATTAGATGTAATCATGTATAGAAATATATTTGTAGAATTTAAAGTTTACGAATACGAAAAAAGTTTTTACAATATTTTTATCAAGTAACTTATTGATTAAATCACAAACTTACTGATCAAATCTATTTGTTGGGTCAATGGGTATTATCGGTTTATGCGACAGTGAGGTTACTGCCACGTTGTTCAATGAAATTTAAATATATTTTTATGCGTTTCTAAACATTGGATAATGTGCCGGTGATTCTGCAACCACATGGATCGATGATCATCTAGAACTTAAATGAATAACGTTAATTGATTGGAATATTAGGGCATCTCAAATATAACAATGTGCATACAAACATGTGACAAGCAAAATAGGGGTGATGAAAAGAGCACATCTTCAACGGGATAGTGGATTGCACTAATTATGGACCCATGTGAAAGAGGATATAAAGAGTGGAGATAAATTATAAAAATTTAATTAGACACATCATTCCAAAAAATAAATGAAATTAAGTGGAAAATGTTTAACACGCCCTTCACATGTGAGAGAAAAACTTCAATAAGATACAATTTTATGCACAAGTGGTGGGGTTAATCATTAAAATCATGAAGCCTCATTCAAATCATGACACCTTGACATTCCATAGACATCAAGGTGTCATAATTTGAATTGTTTGAAATTTGAGGTATTATGATTTAAATGATCAATTCTCCAAAGGTGGAAGGTGTGCTAACACATTATGACACACTATAAAAATTTTCCTAGTCAAGTAAACATTATGAGGTAATGTGGCAATACGTTCACTGTAATCAATCAATAGATTGACACACAAGCAACACTTAAAATCCATTTAATTCTATTTGAATTAAATTTTAATAATGTTAACTCATTTTGAGCATAGATGATCCTTAGTCTACGGGACTAATGACCAACCTTTGGTAAGGATAATGGCCATTTTGGATGCAACAATTTTTTTCACGCAAGAAAATTATTTACAGATTGAATTAGGGCTATAGCATTCATGGCTAAAGCTTAAACAAAAGTTCCAAACTTATTTGCACGTTACTTTCAATAATAAAAAAATCCCTTATCAAAATAACTCACGAGTCGAAATAAGCTACTTATTTCCATTTTTAATTATTTTTTATAAACTTGTAAATAATATAAGCAAACATTTAAGCTTGGGTAAACATGTTTACAAGTGCTGCACCCGGTAAATTAAAACAAAACATTGAGAAATTCTCTTAATAGAACAATGCATTAGGATTTTTGGAAGAAATAAAGCATAAATCCATAATCAACTAAGTAACAAAGCAAAACCAAAACCGACACCTGATGCTAACCTAAATTAGACCTAAAACATGCACCAGCACTTGCAAGACCAATGCAGAAATACAAAGAACTCAACTGGACGGCGAGGCTTTTGCAACCCCACTAGGCAGCACAGTTTGAGAAGGTGGAGTTGCATCATAACTCTCACGGGCACTGGCACCAGAGTTGCCATCAGAAGAGTAAGCTGGCAGTTGGGAATATCCACCACCATAACTGTTATAGGCTGGCGGCTGAGGTGGTGCTCCATAAGGTGGTGGACCATACCCTGGCTGCGATGTTGGATAACTGGTTGTTGGAGGCTGAGAATGAGGATATCCAGGTTGTGCATAGCCTCCTTGGGTGCTAGGCGACTGCAGCGGCTGCCCATAAGTTGGCTGATTGGTTGGAGGTTTTTGAGCATTGGTCGGTCCATGAGTTGGGCCATAACCAGCTGGTGATTGAATTGCGTAACCACCTTGTGAAGTCGGTGGCACCCCATAACCAGGCTGGGTTGATCCTTGAATTGAATAATTGTGATTAGGGCTATGCTGACCACCAGCATTGTATGCCTGATCGGTTGCAGGCGCTTGACTGGCATCACCCTGGGTTCCATATGCAGCTGTCTGCCCATCAGGGGGGGCTGGGTTAGAGGTGTTACCACAGGTAGAGTTATAACCTTGTTGCATCTGATCATAGCCCGGAACTGGATTTGGCTGGGGCTGACCATAACCAGATTGAGGCACTGGCATGTTATATCCACCATAGCTATCTTGGGGATAACCTTGTGCTTGACTGTAGGCCGGTGGTTGATGGTAACCATAAGCAGAACCATCAGTCGGAGCACCAGTACCTCCATGAGTTAGCATCTGTGGAGGCTGCTGCTGGCTATAGTAATCATAGCCACCACCCTGAGCAGTCTGCTGATTTTCCGGAGCAGTTGTTTGGTCCCAGCCAGTGGCATATCCACCAGAGGTGGGTTGAGGAGGATAACCAGGGTAAGGTGGTTGGTTCGTGTTGTATTGAGGTGGACCAGGGTACGCACCAGGCTGAGCATAACCATATCCAGGTTGCTGCATTGGTGGATCAGGCTGTGCCCAGTTCGTTGGAGGTCGAGTTTGGTAACCTTGCTGAGGATATCCTCCAGTCATTGCTTGATTTCGACTACGATTCTGCATAAAATTCTCAAATCAATCAAGAAAAAATGAACCCATCATAATGGAAAAGAAATACGGTAGGTAAAGCATAACAAAACAAAACAGAAAGCCCCGAAAAATGTGAAAAAAGTTGCACAATAACAATATATCCAATGCCGTTATGCTAAGCATGATTCATATAGCAGAGTTGAATCTAGTCAAGATCAGATGCCTACATACCATACTGGTTGGATTGTTATTGAGTTACTCCTGCAGAAGCCCATCCTCTCCCTATTTGAAGTGAATGGGGTACAAAAAGAAAAATTGCAAAAGCTAAACAAGTTCTATGATTCTAGAAACAAAATTAAAGGCCTTTTGGCAAAATGAGGAAGCATATGGATAAATGCTAGAAACTAAAATCAACAAGAAGAAAAATCAATAGTGCAGGTAAAATATCTGATAAGAAATTAACAGCATTGAACATTGTAAGATAAAATGTAGCTCTTATTCTAGGCTCTTGCTGAAGCTTTCATTAACTCGTATCAATAAATTGACTCAAATAAACTTGCATTCATCACATCGAATTAACTAAACAAGTTATTGAGAAAGACCACCTAAAACATCGTTATCAAGGTC
>CAIGRN010002976.1:0-11754 GCA_903798345.1 Fraxinus anomala | reverse complement strand
GTGCTTGTCTTGACACTCGAAAATCGACTACTGGGTTTTGTATCTTTGTTGGGGACTCGGTGGTTTCATGGAAATCTAAGAAACAACCTACTATATCTAGATCTTCAGCAGAGGCAGAGTACAGGGCACTTGCTTCAGCTGTGAGTGAAATCATATGGATCAGACAATTGTTGAATGACTTTCAAGCTTGCACCTCAGCCCCAGCCACACTTTATTGTGATAACCAGGCTGCAATTCAGATTGCCACCAATCCCCTTTTTTACGAGCGAACGAAACATATAGAGGTTGATTGTCACTTCATACGTGACAAGATTAATGCAGGAATAATAAAGCTGTTTCCAGTCCGTTCAAGACATCAACTAGCGGATCTGTTCACCAAACATTTACCTCCTTCACATCTGGCTGACTTGCTATCCAAGATGTGCATAAAGAACATTTATGCACATCTTGAGGGGGAGTTTTAGAAATTATTGTTAGTTGTTAGGTAGTTTTTTTTGTTAATTTCTTTTCCTTTTCCAGCTGGAAATTAGTTATGCCAGCTAGTTTTATTTTCCCGCCTATTTTACTTCTGGTCTATTTAATCAATAGAGGTTGTATTGTATTCTCAAGTAATGAAAAATATATTTCCCTCCAAAGGTGTTTATCTTCTTCGTTTCAATAACAATTATATTGATAATAATAAAAATTAAATGGCTCAAATAGTCGATAAGAAATTCTCATCGGTGAACGTCGTGTTCTAACTGAAATAAGCATTTCTTGATAATTTTGGACACAATTACTGACTGGTATTATTGGCTATTATCTACGCACTCCATCCACGATCACCAATGGCAATGTCATCTTCAATAGAAAAGTAGTTGGTGTCATCAAAAATAGTTCTAACATTTGTATCATCAATATCACCGACACACTGCTGTCTATTGATGACAATGTCGATGATGCTGTCGACAGTCGTCGACGATGCTATGATCACTTGCTGTCAACATAGAAGTTTTCTACTCACTTGGAACAATGGAAGTGCTTCTATTAAATTTTGAAAAATTGAATTTAAAATAAAAATTAGTTGTTGGGTAGTAAACTTTTCAATCCATTTTAAAACTTTAATCAGCCTAGTCATTTAGAAGATTTTGCTTTCCCTCTTAATTTTACAAGTAAAATACCAGTTGTCACAAGATATGTCAGTGAGAACGAAACTCTTGTTCACAGCAAATTCCAAAGTACAAATGTCAGGCTCATTGTGCACTTAAGGTTACATCGCCACGAAGCAATATCATCTGATTCTTATAATAGTCCGCCCGAGGGATAAATTATAAATCGCTGATTTGTTTCAGTTTTGGCATAGAGTTTCCTGATAAGTAAGACTTGATAAGTGTCAAGGCTTGCTTTGGTTTATGCAAGGAAACTTCATGGCCTGCCCCTCTAACTGTCACAAAAGTTAGCCCATTGTACTCCTGAGTCCATCCCCCTACCTGTTTCACGCATTACAATTTCTATCATATTTGATAAAGCAATTACGTTCAATAGAATAAGATTGATGAAGGGAGCAGAAAATAACCTGGCCATCGTCATACCAAGCACACCAAGGACTAATCGTTGGAAGATTTAGAGCATCTATACTATACCGAGTGGATGTAACTGGAATTACAGCATCAGTATCCCCACTGTAAAAAATTGCCACAAAAACTTAACTTTTCTATGTTATATTAAACAGAAAAGGAGTGATTCGTTAACAAATTCGATCATAACTTTTTAATCGTAAGGTTTCAATGCATGGTTTGAAGATTAATGCAGGCAATAAGTGAATGAGAAAGAGGGACACGTGTGAGAAGTAAGAACCTCTAGGCATGAGAGAGAAGAAAAGCAGAAATCCTCTTAACATGTAAACATAAACTTTACTACCCTTGGTACAAACTAACAAACAAAGAAAAGATTGAGATGGGGAACAGATGGAAACCTGAAGATCCAAATACGAAGTCCTGAAGGTATAAGCTCACGGTAGATGTCCAGCACTGATATAGGAGCATCCTTCCAATTGTCATTCACCTCATCACTGCAAGCATGTGTCTGTGAATCTTGATCTCTCTATACAATATATCAATCAAGAAAATGCAGTAACCATGTGCTGAATATCGCATGCCTAGAAAATTGCCAAAAGTCGTATGATGAACACTTATAATTATCTCTGAATCAACAATACTACATGTTCACATTGACTTCTAGGTTATGTTCAAGAAGTACAGAACTACGGCCAAAGATATCTAGTATGTGTTTTTAATTTTCAAAAGTGAATAATGGTTGCTTATTAATTAGAAGGTTAAAAGCCAAAATTACTGATACTGTATAGCATTTTTAACCCTCCGAATTACATCAATAGTTTGCAATGCAGTTAAAATGTAATCTCAACAATATAAAACATTGGAAAGAAAAAGATAAGAAATAAAGAAAATCAAAAGGACGAGTCAGAAGTTCAGTTGATAGTCGTTGCAAGCTGTTAAGCGTGCAGGCTAGCAGACTATAGTATCTTCAGCATTTATATAGGACGAGATTGAAGCAACAGTATCATTAGCATCTTTCCATGTATTTGAGTGGCAAGATATCTCAATAATGAGTTTGTCTAATCACAATTGAAGACAGACAAAACTCACAGCATTAAAATATTCTGGAGTTGAGAATCTTGCCTCAGAAATAATACTGGTCCTATTTAAATGCATTCTTATTAACAAATGTTAAGGTACTTGCTCATGTCCACATACAGCAGATTTTCCCCTCAAATATTATAGATTAGTATTTATCATCCAAAAAGCTTATTAGACATCATCCAGTATATCGAAAAGTTAAGAACGTGTTAAGGAAATAAACTTGAAACTCATTAACTTACAGTTGTCGCTGGCATTTGCAGTGGTAACCAGCATTTCTATATTGAATAAGTTTAATTTTGTTTATATTTAAGATCTCATTCAAATATATTACTTTGCAAGCAAAAATGCGATCATAAAATAAAACAACTATATTTGTAGGATGATCACGCAATCCAAACATAAATATTATACCTGCAGGTTTCCCATTTGGATGGGGAATTTTTGCTATGAACATGAAGAACATTTTGAACCTCGGGAAGATTGAAGTAGACAGTTGAGTGCTGCTCTGTGCAAGGATCGTATGCACTTCTGATAAGACCAACCTTCTATCAGAGGAAATTTCATACCATTAGTTATCCAATGAGAATATGTAGGAAAGATTACTGCAAAAGCCTACTCCAAATGAAGATTCCTACTTTGTCCTGAGTTTTAATTCTCACTTCGTTACCCAATCTAATGGTCTGGTAGAAACATTTACGGTCAAAAGTCATAAAATTGACGCGCAACAACCCTCGTAGAAAAAACAATAAACTTCCCATATTGCCGGAAAATCCTCCTAACCTCGATTTAAATAGGGCACAAACAATCAAGAGGTAGAAGCAGGGTTTATTACACATTTGTTTTACCCACTGACAAATACAGTGATCTACTAATACTCCTTTTTCACTTATAAATTTGAAGAACTTAAATCTGGTAAACAGAATAAAATCGTACAGGAATTAAAGGAGATTGTAAAAAATTTAAATACTTACTTTCTTTCTTTTTAATAGGCGACTAAATCTATTAAAATTGGCAGTGCATGGGGGAGTGAAGATACTATACATATCAATGTCTCCAATTTCTTCATCAGCAATATCAAGAACTTTATCGCACTGCCCTGAGGCATGTATAAATGACTGGTAGTCACAGAAAACATTCAACTGCTTGAAGGTCTCATCAGAAATCATGCCAACTGACCACATAAATTGGAAGAGTCCCAAGTGATCGTGAAAATCATCTGTTAGCGCATTTCCTACCTGCATTACAAGGTTAAGCTACCTATTTAATTTTGTCAAAATAAGCATATGATCTCCTGATCTAAAATATCAAGCAAAGAAAGCACATACCATGAAACCCTTCAGATTGATGACGACTTCTCCATTTTTATGGTTGTGCCTCACAATGGCTTGGCTTAATTGTGGTACATAGTGCCCTGTAGATTGCGTACACAACAATTTAAAACAGATATATGATAACAAGAACACCAAAGTTAACTAATAGTTTCAGTTTTTAATTTTTGTCTCTTCTCAGCAACTAGTTTCAATAAGTAAAACCTAGCAGTTCTAAATTGCATAAAGGTAGTTCTTTCTTCGTTATTCAAGCATTAAAGAAAATTCACCATCACCCACCTGCATAACTTTCTCCTGTGATGTAGAAGTCCCTTCCTTTATACTGTGGAAAACGTTTAAACCACTGCAGTAAAAATTCCAGATTGTCGGCAGCTGCATTCCAAGAGATCGAAATCAATTTTCTGTGCATACCAAAACAAAATAAAAATAAAAGAAATTTCAAGAAGGGCTATAGAAAAGACACTAGTACCCGTCCTTTTATCACCATTGTTCAGTTGATCATTGGTGACATTTGAATATGAAAAACCAACTCCAACTGGAGAGTCAAGAAACAATATATTTGCAGCTGCAATATGAGAAAACAATTAGGCAATTCCTATATGAAATTTTACAGAAGTACCACTTTGAGTTTAAGTATTTTAGATTGACTTCTAGCAGACTCCTAATAGAAAATTCTAGCAATAACCTAATCCATCATTTCCAGGAGCAGGGGAAGTTATGAAGATCACGCGCAGAGTATTGGTAAAACGTAAAAGGAAAATAAGAAAGCTAGAAAACAAGGAGACAAGAATGTAAAGACCAACAAAGTGTTCATATTAAGGGGTAAATATATTTTGGAAACATATATTTTTAACTCAAATGTTGCCAATATGAGCTAGTTGAAAATTATAAGCACATGATACTGTAAGATAAGTACTAAACATTCACACAAGAGCTGATTTCTGTGTTTGCAGGTAAACACAACCTTTGATTTGTATAAATTTTAAAGTAATGGCATTGACAGTTGTACAATCCACCAAAAGATGTGAAAACAGACAACAGCTATACAGCCTAAATGTTACCTACTAAAAGGTGTGCTTTCAATAACGAATCAACCTATCTATTTTCAAGACAAGAATTGAACTTGATGAACTGGTCCTTTAAACTTTAGTTCTTTTGATAGAATTCAAACTTTTGAATTTCAGTCGTAAGGCAGGTTAGATACTAATTCAATTCATTTCTTTTCTGAAGGACAGCACACAGAATATACCTTTATTCCAAGAATAAGGGTTCAAATAAAGGGTCTTCCCATCTTTCTCAATATGGAAAGGTCCGATTTCCTCAGCTAATCCATATGCAATAGATGAACATCCAGGGCCTGAACATAAAATGGGTCAGAAACAAGTTTCCACCCTGGTTATAAATTGTGTCACACCAAGATAAATTACCATGTCAAGACATAAATGAATTGAACTTTACAGCATCAAATTCAAAAACTAAACTAAAAAGTGAAAAGAAACAGCAAATCCAAGATAGAATTTTTAATAATCACCATGTTTTCTGTACTTAATGACATGATTCCAGGGGAATCAATGACATACAAGTTCAACATAATAAAAAATGTGTATATAACTTGCTGAAGTTTATAATCAAGAAAGGGAAGAATTATCACCATATGTCTTGAAATAAATTCTTTGCTAATGCTAAAAACATTTTGGACATTGCAAATAATCATATTGGCCCAGAGGGCACAAAGGATCCGCTTTTAGCTTAGATATATCTCAATTTCGTATACAGAATCACGTGATTCTTTGAACATATCGCCCAATATCATAGCAAATTCAAATACTCTAATATAAATACAACAAAAGAAACACAAAAAAAGTGCATTTGTCTGAAGGCTAATACGCTAACATTAACAAGCTAAGCTCCAAAGTTTTAACCAAGATTACACAAAAAAAAAAAAAAAGAGTTCAGAATAAATTGACCTCCATTGAGCCAAAGAACAATAGGCTTGGAAGACGGGTCCTCATCGGCCTCAAAGAACCAATAAAATAGTGCTCTCCCAGATTCCTCGTTGACTGTAACATAGCCAGCATAATGCGCAAAGCTCACGTTGAAATTCTGCCCTGGAAGCTTTGAGATTCTATCCAGCTGCTGCTGGGCATACGGGTCTGAAGAAAAAATTGCGCTGCAGCTGATTGAATGGAGCTTGGCGATGAAAACGAAAAGGAAAAGATTCAAAACCCGATTCAAGGTCGGCATCCTTTTAGGGTTCTTTTGATAGGATATTGACGAGGAAAGCGTAGTCTCCCTCGTGAAACGGGGAAAAGGCAGATATATAAAACCAGAATCAACTGTACAACTAATTTGACGATGGTGCAAAGACTTTTGTCAATTCATGAATTAGTTGTCAAATTACATGTCATATTGTCATTTTCCATAACGGTGGGTCACAAATTGGAGGTGCCTGCGGGCCCCAATAGGGGTACCACGATTTGGGCTGACAGAACAGGGAATAGTTATTGAGTGGTGTGACAAAAGACACACTACACAAATGTTATATAGAAATTGAAACAAATTTTAGTCAAGGTAGTTTCGTATTTCGGATACTCCTAGATTAAAATTGCTAAAATTGAGGATATTTTCCTCGGACCACACTCAACTTGAACTTTTCGTTTTTCGTTTTCGTTTTCGTTTTATGTTTGTTTAGTCTAGTTAGAGCCTGTTTGACAACTATTATTATAAAAAAAAAAATTGAATAATAATTTTTAAGAAAATGTGTGATTAAAGAGTAAGAAACTTTATTTGATATAAATATACAATATTTTATTGTGTGTACATGTAGTTGAAAATGATTTTATAAAAAACCATAAAATAAATTAATAGTTGTCAAACAAGCACTTAAAATCATTGTAAATTTTGATTAAAAAATAATAATAATAAAATGTATGGTTGTAAAATTAATAAAAATTGTGAATTTTATGAAATATGTAATTCAAATTAATTGTTAAAATTTGACTTATATTTTTATCAACGTTTTTAACTAAATTAAACAGGTGTTTAATAACAAAAACAATGTGACCAAGAATAAACTTTAAAATTCTTACTTGTACAAACCACGTCTCTAGTTTTCGGAACACTTGGGCTTGCATGGGAATTTTATTCATCGATTTTGATAGATTTTAGATGACACCGTTTATGAGAGGTTAAAAAAAATCAGTGCTTACTATTTTAGCGGTTTAAAATCATCCAAAATTAATGTAGTGTAATTTTCATTCGACTTACATTAAGCATATAGCCCGCATTCCTATTAGATCGTTTTTCTCAACCCACCAAATCAGGAAGTAATTTTACATTTATAAAATAATCATTTTCAATCAACATTTGTTCAAACTAGCTTGTAAATAAAAATAAACACACAAAAAATTATTTATATGCAAAAAAAGTACTTTATAATTAAATTTTTACTTATAATTAAAAATTACTTATAAGAGAAAATTCA
Organism: Fraxinus anomala; assembly: GCA_903798345.1. Lineage (NCBI taxonomy): Eukaryota > Viridiplantae > Streptophyta > Magnoliopsida > Lamiales > Oleaceae > Fraxinus > Fraxinus anomala. Next base: position 4,303 of record CAIGRN010002976.1, on the reverse strand, counting down.
CTTTTGTGTAATAAAAATACTAATAAGAGGATAAAAATTCACTTCTAAAATATAAAAAAAATACTTATAAGTAAAAGATTTACTTATGTATAAAATTATTTAAAAGTACAAAAATGACTTATGACTGTAAAATTTACTTAAAAGTAAAGATACTAACTTAAAATTTTAATTTTATGTACATATTAAATATTTATGTTAAATAAATTCTATGTAAAAAATTACTTATAAGTAAAATATCACTTATGAGTAAAAGATTTATACAATGAATTGTAAATTGAAAATTTCATTAAGAAGCATGCATGTAAATTTATTCTTTTAATAAACTTTTACAATCAATCGATAATAAACTTCTAAGATAAATATTGCCTTCATCAAACCATATTTCAGAATCCCAATAATATTCGTCGAAAGCAATATTTATCTTGCTCAGGACATCTCATTAAAATTCTAAAAGAGAGGCAATGCGCGGAAGATGAAGCTCAAATTCTCCAAATGAGTCTATTCTTGACATTGAAGGTCCCATCGTCCTACAACCAAAACCAGAACTATAATTTTCTTGAGAGGCCAATATATTATTACTATTCTTTTCGCTCATCGAGTCATTTGTGAGACTAGAACCGACACATATTTCACAGTTAGCACCTTCATTGTAATTTCTACTATCAACTTTTGTGTTGGAACTTTTGGCAGGATCGTGCAGGAGGGAGCAAAGAGAATCGACTTTTTTCAATAGAGATTGTTCATCCAAACCTGTTGCACATTCAGTATCGCTCAGTAACTCATATTTAATGTTTTCCATTTCGCCCCAAAATTCTGACGTCTTGTTCGAATTTACACATCCAGAAGTTATTTGATCTGAAATACAGTTTCTGATGTGGTACATGAGATCACTCTTTGAGTTAGATGGATGGAGACCTGGCACCTTCAGTTGTTCCCACCTTTGTTGCTCTGAATAATCATGCCCTTTAATAGTTCCATTCCATTCAGATGCACATGTATCCATCATTGGTAACATTAGAGAATGTGATTAGTCAAATTTTGGTTGAAAATTATGAATAGTTTTGTGAGATCAACATTCAGCAATGCTTCTTATATGGAGACAAGCTGATAAATAACTTGGTACTCACAATATCTGCTTAAATTTTTGTTATGTTTGTAGTAATTACTCGAAAAATCAGCTTCACTGAAGATGTCATATTCATGATAGAGAAAAGCAGTATTGTACCTGAGATGGAGGACGAAGCTTCTATAGACACGTTTTCAGCAGTCACACGAATAAATTTCTGTCCAAAACTCAAGGGAGGTGATTGTGAGGCAGCTGCAAATTCTACATCCTGGAAGCTAGAGGGCGAATATCCATGAGCAGCAGCCACGTGATCAAATTCACAACCTCTGGATTCTTCTGGATTTTTAAAAGTAGAAGCATGTACTTCAAAATATGGCGAGTCAATAAATATCTCAAGTTGTTGGCTCAAAATATAAAGACGCGTGTCACACTGGATCAAATTTTCATAGTGCTTGTTTAACACGCCTGGAGGGCACTTCAGGAAATGCTTCCTGTTCAAATAGCAACAAGGATTCAGTAACCCAAGAACAAGTAAAATAGTTTTTGGGATCTCAAAATTATTCAGTCATGTAATTATATGGACTATAGTGCAAACCCGGTGGTTTTCACAAGAAATTGGAGCATGTTTGTTCAAGCATAAATTTTAGTTTAAGTTGATCATACATACTTTTTATCCGTATATTTCACGGAATCCACAACTTACTACACACTTACTATCCACACATTCATAGAACTCACGACCTAAAAACACTTAAAAGCATTACGAAACAAGCACTCAATTGAATGGAAAACATATACATGAAAAGAGAGCGCTTTTTAATTGCTTACTTGTTTATGCTAGCTTCTCCATGAGTAAAGTCGAAAGTTCGCTTCCAAAGAGTGTGTTTTCTGGGCTGCGTATTCGTCTCCTTGAAAAAGATAGGTGGCTTAGCCAGCTACACAATACACAATCAAAAGTAATTCTTTTAATAATAAAGTAAAGTAAGAAGCAACCTACTGATGGTAGTTGGAATTCAATATATTGTATCATAGAACCAAAAAAAAAAGAGAGAGAAAATTACCAGTATAGTTAACGTGCCAGAGTCATTATCAGCACAGGTTGCCTTCAGAGCTGTAATATTAGACCACTGAATTTCTATTTTACTCTTGAGACCACCTCTGAGAACTTCCCACACAAGTTTTTGTTTTGCAAAGTAACACTTCACCACCAGATCGTTTTTGTAACTTGAAACGTACTGCCAGAAGATGTTATATCAGCTACACACAACAGGTATAATACTCATTTCACAGGATTCATAACTTCACTTACTTTTACTCACTTATTATCCATACATTTCGTAGGATCCACGGCTTGTAATCTAATTTTTTTTTTGCCGAACATGTTATAGATGTATATTTTTAAAGAAAGTTCGATTAGGAATAATCAAGTGCGATCAGCTCATTGCATGTGCAATTTCTTTGAAACTCTAGGTTCTTAGTTTAGGGGTACAATTTTGAAGAAAAATTGTCGCAATGCTTTGTTTCAATCAAGTTGATTTGTTCCCTAAAATTGATTTTATACTGGTTTATAACTAGACTAGTTATACGAAATATTTTTCTTGAAATACAATTGCTTCGACCACAATATGATAAAAAATGTTCGTACCTCCCAATTGCCAATCCTCAATAGTGAAGCCGGAAAATTTGAAGCCTTCAACTTGTCATTTGCATTTGAAGTGGTGATTCTCTTTGCACCATTTTTGCTTCGCGAGTTACGATTTTTACTAGATTCCATAGTGAGAGATGCGGTATTTCCTTGTGAGAGCTTCATCTCAATCAAATCTAGAAAAGATTGTGTCACGTTCAGCCGCAAGCCCAAAGGACTAGGCTCATCCAGCGGATTGTTACTTGACGATGACATTGGAGATTCATGGTTCCCGGTGCTCCACTGTCATATAAATTGAAAAGCCAAGTTTAAGATAAGGAAAATTCTTAAAAATTTCAATAAAAATGGATATCCAAGCCAACTAATCCAAGGTCATCCTTCTTAATTGTCATTTATTGCACGCACTTCTTGCCACGATAGATGCTCTCAACTCAATCGCAAACATGAACCGCACAACTTATTTAATACAATACATGCACCAAGTGTAACGCTCGTGAATTTGTAATAAATTAAAGCGTACACGTGTACACCTACACCTCATCCCCACCGCCTACCCAAAATGCGGAAACAAAAAGTTTCTTTATTCAAGTCAGTGGTTGCCAATAAAATCACCGATAGTGATAGTGATAGTTATCGGTGGTTACAGACGCACCCCAGTCATCACTTACGGAGCTTCCCATTATGATCAACGACCTTAAGAGTTAATTTCCATTATGATCAACGACCGCCTACCCTATTTCATTTCATTGTTGGTGATGATCATTTAGTTAATTTTGTTTAAAACTCCATCAACGATTTTGTCTAAGAGTCAAGTTGCATGAGCCACTTCTGCCATGCCAGAACCAACCAGTTTATAAAAAATAAAAAAAATTCATCTTTACTTTCCTTAATGTTCTTTTGACTTGTAATTGTATTTATTTCTTGAAGAACACAAAAAGAAAGCAATCTATGAAACATTTGAAATAACATAATAGCAGTAAAATTACTAACTCTAAAACTCAGTTAGAAGCTAAACAGATATTAGCATCAACTAAAAAACCAAAATCAACCATGAAAAAACAGATTAACAAACTTCAAGAAATCAAAATTCACCAGGACAAAAACCAGACCAGGTTGACAAGAGATGGCGACGGATTCTGAGAAGAGCGAGATCGTTTACTGAGAGCCCCGTAAGATAAATCCTCCACATTCATCATACTTCTGCTAAAAGGCGTGATTTCAGGTTTCAACTTTGCATAAAAATGCTTCAGTTGTCTGGAGAATAGCCAAATATGTGAAATGTGAGATTTCTTCTGGCATTTTAAGTCCAATATTCATATTTCCTCTACACTTGGTCAATCTTGAAATGACCAAGTCACCCCTCTGCCAAGGTTTTGCATTGCCACGTGGCTTTACACAGAAGACGGACCTCACCATTATTCTTAATAAATTATCTTATCTGTCTAATTTAATTCTATTTCGTCAAAATCAATTCCATGCACCTACTTTTTAATCAAGAATAATGCTACGTAATAGGTTCTATTAAAATATAGAATTATGTCATCTAATATAATTGTGTCTCTTATTTTTTTTTTTTTGGATACCCAGGTATC
>CAIGRN010002974.1:0-12145 GCA_903798345.1 Fraxinus anomala | reverse complement strand
TGTAAGCTCAAAGAATATTTTTCAAATTAAAAACTTTGATGAATAGATTTTCAAAAGTAAATTTGATAAAAAGTTTTTCAAAACTAAATGATTTGATAATAATAAATGAGATGAGAAATCAATATAATTTTGTTCAAAAGTATCTCATTTGAATACTCTTAAGTGTTATCATGAATGACAAATGAGGTGGTATTTATAGAAGTGAGAAAAGTCAACTTTTTTGTAAACCGGAGGACCCAACCGGACGTCCGGAACAGTACCGCACGACCCATGAAATAGCCATTAAAAATCAATCAGAATGGTCAAAAAATTGACCGTTGCGGATGAACCGGATGGACAGAAAGATTTCAGTCAAACCAAAAGCCTTGTCCAGACGGTCCGGTTCATCCGGACGTTCGANCAATCAGAATGGTCAAAAAATTGACCGTTGCGGATGAACCGGATGGACAGAAAGATTTCAGTCAAACCAAAAGCCTTGTCCAGACGGTCCGGTTCATCCGGACGTTCGACTGATCATTGACCGTTGACCTTTTTTTTTTAAGATGTGATCTAAGTTCAAGTATCACTTTGAAAAATCAATTTTACTTTTGATCAAAAATATTTTATACAAGTGATATGAAAATAACTCTTTGTACACAAAATGATTTTTGAGCTATTGTCATTCATTACTAAAGATCAAAGTGTTATACTTTTACATATGATCTCGAAAGCCTAGTCTTTGATCTTGCTTCGAAGTTTCTTTCATGTTTGACTCTTAAACTCTTGATCTTGATCTTTTTTGGTGACTTCGATCTTAATCTTCTTCATGAGCCCGATTTATAATGTGTTGATTTTGACAATGTTTGATTGATTTTGATATTGAACTATCATCACTCAAAATTAATTGCTAGAAACAATATTAATTTTGTTTGTTATGATCAAAACATTAAGGATGAAATCAACCATAGGTCAACAAATGAGGCTCCAGATCACGGCTACATGGAAGCCAGTTGGCAAGCTATCAGGCCTACACTCCACATCACCATCCCACCTGGCCAAGATGAGGCCATATGTGATGTAGCCAAGGTGATGGACCACTTCAGTCGAGGTGCCATGAAGGGCGAACCCTCCATGGTCAGGGGCAAGATGGCACGTGTACTGCATGAAGTGATTCCGAGTTGGTTAGCCTCTTTATTGATAAAAAGCATATTCCCACTTCACCTCTTCTAGGAGACCTTTTGTACAAGATCTACTAATATAACGTCTCTACAATAAGCACTTAAAAGATAAAATTATCAGTTTATATTTCAGAGGTCAAACTAGGCTTTACATTTACGACTTGTCGAAGCATTAAATGTCGTCATCCTATGATTGATAGAATGACACTTAGGATCTCAACCATCGAGACGAGTTCATGTATAACTTCATTCAACAGTTGTTATTACATATGTTCCACTATAAAAGCTCACACTTAGTACCATTTTATGGTAATGCAATTTTTACATTATCAAACCATAAGATTATCGACTATCTATCTCGTTTTATCACATTGGTGCCCGTACACACAGTGGCTCACGTCTTACAGCCATCCCACACCCAAAACTACTCATATATATCGAATGAGTTGACCATTGAAATGCTCGTGATCGTCTTCCCCATCGTCGTAGAAGGCCACATGTGCTAACTGTTTGTCCTAATGTTTAGGAGTTTGCATACTTGGACATGAGTAGAGTTGAGATCTGTTGGTCATGTCTTCCAATCAGATTTTAAGGTCAACAGTTTCCTTTTAGGTGGTGAACATCCTGATGGCACCATCCTTGGGATGCTTGCCCTCAGTGGAGTGAGAGACATTTTGTCCTCTAGCCGTAAAATTCCCAATGGCCACACGCAAAATGGGCAACAATCTGGGGGTAAATTTTGGGTCATTTTTTCAAGGGATAATTAGGCCCACTACGTTAAAAAAGGAAACTAATTAGAATAATACACTTAAAACTTAATTATGTCTTTAATCACCGTATAAATTACGCTCTTGATACGCTTAAATTCATCCAAAACACAGGCGGACAATCCTTATTTGATTTTTCATCTTCTAATTCTAATTTTTTACATTTTTTTTCTGAAATGATTTACACTACCTATCCCTTGCCATCATTTTATCCGGTGTCCCCATCCATAAAGCTCAGAGCTTCTATCGCCGTTGACTTCTCGTCGAACTTCGTCATCGAACAAGGTGGTGGTTCGGAGCTACTGCTTGAAGTCAAAGACCTTTCCACAGAAATTGTCGAGTCCAAACAACCCATTCTCAAATTCATCCAAAACACAGGCGGGCCAACCAACTTCGATTTTTCAAAGAGATTTCTAGTTTCAATTGTTTTCAGATTGATATTTTTGGTTTCCTCTATATGAGTTGCTTGTATTGTCAATTTGGTCGGCGGAGTGAAACTGGAGCCAAAATTGCAGTTTTGCTTGGGATGTGGAGGTACAGTCGGAGGAAGTGCTGGTGGTGGAGATGGCAATGTTGGTGGATGGGATGGACTTGCTACTGGATTTGGCGAAGGTTGTGGTGGTGGGACTTGAGGTGGCTGATTGGTTGGATTGAAATTTGGTACAGCTGTAGGTGGTTGATCATGTTAAGAACGTGATTAGCACAAATGAACGATTGTGTCACTTTTTTGATCGTTTGTTACTTTATTTGTGTATATCTTGCGTCTGTGACTGAAATTTTTGTTATAATAGTTATATTGAGAGGTTTATGAAGGCACAAAAATGAATGAATCGCTGACTGGTATATGATGTGGATTTCATGTAGCATCTCTTTCTTGGATATGAAATTTTTTTTCTTTAAAAAATATTACAATCAAGGCAATAATTTAATCTGATAATTGTGTTGTGGCTTTGCTGGAATTCTAGGAGGCTGATTATATTTCTCTAAGAGAGAGAGGGAGACTGTTTATCTGAATAATTGTTGATTTTATTCAGAGAAGCTTGTGCAAACATTTCTAATATTTTTTTCTTTTTCCCAGAAATTTATTTCCCCTTCTCTTGTTATAGTTTGAGGCTTGTATCTCCTGACATTTTTATTTTTTTAGAATTCGATTGTAATGAGAACTATACTGAAATTGGGTTACACCAATATGAAAATTGCCAACTTGTCACTTTTTTTAGTATTCGTCAATTTTTTGAATTTGTGTCACTTTTTTTGGTGTTTCTCACTTTTTATTAAATTTTTATCACTTTTTTAATATTTGTTACTTTTTGTCATCCTATGCCTCGATCGGGCAAATAATAACTCAATTGTGTTACACCAGCATGAAAATTGCTAATTTGTCATTTTTTTTAGTATTCGTCACTTTTTTTGAATTTGTGTCACTTTTTTTAGTGTTCGTCACTTTTTTTGAATTTGTGTTACTTTTTTTAGTGTTCGTCACTTTTTATTAAATTTTTATCACTTTTTAAATGTTTGTTACTTTTTTGTCAATTCTTTGAAAATTCTATCACTTTTTTTTAGTGACAAACATCATTTTTTTTAATAAAAGTGACATCGTATGTCATTTTTTATAAAAAAAGTGACACTTAACTTTAAAAAATGACAGTGAGTCACTTTTTCAGTGTCACTTTTTTTAGTCACTTTAAAAAAAAAATGACATTGTGTCACTTTTTCATTTTACACAGTATTTTTTACTTCCTAAAAACCTTTTTCAAAACATCCATAATTTTAAGGGTATTTTTGTAAGTACCCTTTTTTTTAATTCATAAAATTGGCCCATAAAATCTAGCCCACCTCAAAAGTTCACTTCTACTGTCTCTATATTTTAACTTGCTTAATTTAAAGTCTAATTCTAGTTTCGCTGTTTCGGCATGGCATAATGTATTTCCCTTGTTTTTTTATCTGCAAGACGATGTTTGCTTTCAATATTACTGTTTCTTAAGATCCAAAACATTTTCTTTTATTTCTAATAAGAAAATAAAGATATTAATAGTTGAACCTTTTTATTAAAAATTAGCTAGGACTCTATTTGACCCACTTTACACAGATGGCATGTGTAAGTTCAATTAAAGCACATAAACAATATTAAAGATTTAAAAAAAAGACTAAAATCTCGTTCATTGTCCTATTTAATATTGTTTAATATTGTGTATTAAACAATATTGTAAAAATCGAAATTTAATAACACACTGTATTTCATTTCAACACTCAAACAATGGGGTGTTGGCTAACTTAGGGAAATAATGACATAATAATCTTTTATTTAGTCGTTCACGTTTCCATGTTTAACCGGTTGTTGAAAGAAACAACCTAAAAATTTCAAACTGTAGCCAGACAAAAAAAAAAAAAAAAAGCTGTTAGTCCAACTGATTAATTCCATCTTAGTCAGTCCTTATAAATTACGTGTTTCTAATTCGGGTTGTTGGTTAGATGTCTTTTAAGAAAAATAGACTTATATTTTGTGCAAATCCTTAAAATATGATAGTCTTAGTATATATTATGTTTCATATGTAATAATATAAGATATGGTTATATGGTAAAACTATAATAGTTAAGATACTAGTTTGCAATTCACTTAACCCCTAGTTCCCTCTCGACCCAATAAAGCTACAAATTGAAATGTGTAGTTGAAAAATTGTAGGATCCATAAAAGGTGTGGTTGATATTGATTATTTGACTTTGACTTCGATTAAAATCTGATTTTAATTTGTACCAAACAAGCTTTCAACAGTATTATACTATTTAAAAATTTAATTTGTACAACTTGCTCACTAATATGATAAGACTGAAAAAGGAAGCAAATGACCTACAATCACTGTACAAAACATTGTTTTATTGAAAAAGAAAGGTTGTCAAACAAGCGCCGAATTTTTTTGGTTCAATATGTTTATACGTGGCACATCTAGTAACTCCTCACCAAATGGTACGTTACCAAGTTGACGCGACTCTATGTGGCATATATATTAAATGTAATTGAATTTTCTAAGTACATACTCCACTCCACCAAGAAAGAGTGACTAATATATAGCCTCGGTAGACCTACATAATTATTCACACAAACCCTGCAAATCTGATGGACTACAGTGCACTTAAGAAGTGGCGTTGAAGTTAGTTCAGAAAACAAATAAGAAAAAGTCGTCAAGCCACGAAATGCAGATAGATAGTTTTTTAAAATCTCATCTCATCTCATCAATACCGACGGATTTTATCCATGGATTAAAGATCTAACACGTGCATAAACTTTTCAGGAGTGAAGTAGCGAGATTTAAACTCGAGTATTATGTTTGATTTTGATGTCTATGTTAACCACATCGTCCAAAAAGGTTAAACTCTTCAAGAAATGTCATATATATTTAAACACTCGAAAAAGAAAAATCAATTTAGTAAATGGAGCCAAAATATATATTTATATATTTTATGGCTGGCTCTCTTTTTATAATTTACCATCTCATTAACAAGATTTAAGAAAGCATTTCACACCTACATAATACATTTCACACGGCCTAAACATTTCACAGCAGATGAGAAAGGGATTAATTTAGAAAACGGGTCGAATTCAAATTTTCTTTACTCTAATCTTGATATATAGTTGAACTTTACTTTCATGGTGATCATATAGGGATGCATGCACAATTTTCACTCTACTAAGGGAGGATTCCAATCGATCGATCTCAACCACTTGCATTCCTCCATATTTCCTCGAGTTCCCTAGCAAATGCCTTCTGTCTTCCAACAACTATAGTGATGTGATCTTTTTTTTCGACCACCTTGACATGGGCTCGAGGAATTCTTGATTGCACATTGTAACTGCACTCGACTGGAATAAGTTCGTCATCTTTGCCATGATATATAGTGATATGGCACTTCAATTTGTTCTTAACCTCGTCCAAGTATCCTTCGATTTTTCCAGCAGTACCACAAATAATGTTGTGTAGAGTATGCCATGCAGCATTATGTGTGTGTAAGAAAAATCCCTCCATTAAGTATGTTCTGATCCTGTAAAATATTTTTTAGTAACCCTATTAATTAATATGCAACGGATTATAAGTTACTTTGAAAATAAGTAAAATAGTACCAAACATTATTTATTAGGAACGTTAAACTTAGATCACCTTCTGTCCTTATACAAATAAAAGTCTCAACCACATTTGACGTGTCGGAGCTCAGCTTTCAAAAGTCTTTAAAGTTTTATTAATTTACGTTTAAAAAACAAAGAAAATACGTTCATACTCCCTAATTCTATTGCAATTATTTATTATGGATTTTTTATTAAAAAAAATAAAAAAATCTTAAAAGTTGGTGGACCATTAATATCGGTGGAGATAAAATCAATTAAATTCAGAACATTAATTACAGCATCGTACAAGTCATGACGAGGACGTTTATATTGTATTTTGATACTATTGAGTGCCACGTTGTAGACTTAGCATCTCCTTCACCAGATTAAAATTAAATTTTTAGTAGATTTTGATAAAAATTAATGAATTTTATGATTGAAAAAGTGCTTTCCATAAAATTTATTATTGAAATTAATTATTGACTTTAATTTATATTAAAATTAAAATTTTAATTTTCACTAATCAGGGACTTAGTATTTGCTAGACTTTACCACAATTTTTAGAGCTAATAAATACTCTCTTGAAGTGGTTTTAAAATACAATGTTTAGGACCTATTTTACAAGGTTTTTCTTTTCTTTTCTTGTACTTCTTGTAGAAGGGTTTTTTGAAAAAGTTATCTTATGTAAACTTCCTCTAAAATCATCTTTTTAATATCGGATACAACTTTCGATTTTTTAAACATTATTTAAGGTTGGCTTCTTCTACAAGTTTTTTCTAAGCAAATCATGTATAGCTAAAACTTAACATGCACATAAAGATTACTTTAACCCTTGTTTGACAACCAGTAAAAAGAGTTTTTAGGGAAAATGAGTTTTTGAATACTGATTTTTTGTATATGGTTAAAAAATAAGAAAACGTTTGAGTTTACATACAGAATATTTTATCGTGGGAATGTGCGGTTAAATGAGTTTGAATAAATAAAAATTGTTTTAATGGTTGTCTAATAGGGGCTAAATAGAGATTACTTTTAAAATAAGTAACTCATAGATACACCGTGATTCGTCCAAATAGGCTGTTATGAAGTTATGACCCTTAGAAATAGGTTAGGTGTGATAGTAGGAGACTTGTAAATACCTGTTTCTGGTGACCAGTTTGGCGAGAAATTCCCAGATACGGTGGTTCTTGCAAATTAGAAGACAGATCGTCCTGCTTATGTGCTCATACCAGCAAGCAATTGACGCACCAAAAGCTATAAATGGCCACACCCGCCGTGGGGCCACTCTTCTCATCATATACTGTGTTGCTCGTTCGCCTTTTGGTGGTGGAAAATATGGCTGCCATTGCCATATATATTTCATATTAATTTATTCATTACAGAAAATCATGTTTACACGGTAATACGCACTTAAATAAATGCATGCAATAAATGACAAATCCTACGGGCAAGTTTTGTTTGTTTGAGCTCCATACTGAGGTTTTGGAATTTGGAGTTTCGTGCATTTTTGTTGCCAAGTTTAAAACCTTAAGCTGCTGCTAAAGAGAATTATTTTTTAGATGCACAGCTATAAAATCATCTTGTTTAAACAGTTTTAGAGAGAGAGAGAGAGAGAAATTAATTAGAACTTACTGGTGCAAGTAGAGTTAAAGACTTGACAGAGCCAGGATGCTTGACTGCAAGTGCAAGGGCCAAAATGCAGCCCAATGAATGTGCCACTATGTGAAAGCCCTTCACTTTGTATGGCTCAAGAACTGATCTTTCAATCATGTCTAAATGTTCTCTTAGTGTGTAAAGTGAATCAGTTGGCTTAGGACTTCTTCCAAAACCAAGCAGATCCACTGCAAATAACCTGTATTTCGACTTGGCCGATTTGGAAAAATTTGGATACAATGTTTCAGTCCAAAAGGCAGACGTTGATATGAATCCATGAATGAACAGTACATCTTCTTGCACATTATCTGTTTGCAAAAACGTCAGAACATTAATCACTACGTTAAAATCTTGTTCGTCTAAAACTAAGTTTAATGCATTAGTTGAATATTTGTTAAAGTTGGTTTTCTTTTTACCTTTAGCTCCGTCAGTTTTGACATATAATGTTTCTTTGCAAGAAGAGGTCCATGAAGTGCAGGTTTTACAATCACAATCCGACCATCTAGGAATGGGAAGCGATTGCTGCCTTCCGATCCTTCCTTGAAGCATTTCAACAATGGTGGAATTAATAGTGAATGTTGATCGAACGGTTCTTCTTTTCTTGATTTTCTCACAAGATTGGATCATGGAAGAACCCGAACTACTGCTTGTGCCCTCCACTTTAAGCCTTTCGACAGTAGATTTCGAAACCTCGTAAACCAATGAAGGGCGTGTGTAGAGTGTGTCTGAGATTTCTTCTAGCTGCAATTGGCTTGAAGTTAAACGCACAATTTTCTTAGGCTCTCCTTGTTCAGACAGTAAGATCTTGCCACTGCTTGTAATCGCTTCTTTTGCTGATGAACAATAACAAGGTTTCCAGTCTGCTTCAAAGAAGAAATCCATGATTTTGTACAAGTAACATAAGACAAAATCAAGAACGTCTAGAAGAGTGAAAACAATTAAACTCAGGACATCATTAAGAAAATTTCCAGTCATTGTAAGAACTAATTTGGTTTTTTGAACCACTGCAGCCATTTTTTCACGAACTTCTTCTTCTTCTTCTTCTATGAAAATGCAGATTCCAATTTCCACAGAACCATAAAAGAAGACAGAAAGGGAGAATGGGGTCTTAGACCCTCCTTTTTTCCTTTTTCTGGGTTTTCTGCTAATGGTACATGGAAATATAATCCACCGATGGAGGACACTTATCGAACCCGTTTAATTGGCAAAAGCCCCTCCTCTTGAAATTCTGTAGAGAAAATGGAAAAAAGAAAGAGAAATGGTGGATTTAGACAAGTTCCTACAGGTAACAGATAAATAAATTCATCATTACATTAAAATCGTTTGCTGGTCAAGGAAAAAAAGTTTGGTGGTGGTTGAACAAATACAATATAATTTTCTCTCAAGAAATAAGCTTTTTTTCTTTTTCCTCAAACACCTTCCAATATATATACAATACTATCACAGGTTAGAAAAAGATTTTATTTTATTTTTTTTCCAAATCTTTTCTCAAATTTAAGACAATGTGGTTTCTTGCAGCCTGTAGGAAAGAAAACTCTGTTGAGTAACCAGGGAACGTGTTGAAAATAAAATTTAAATAAACATGAAAAATTACTGTCTAATAAACCCTTTTTGTTGCTTATATTTTAATTGTATATAATGTAAGAAGTTAGAACCTTTTTTTGTCAAGATTCAAGGATATCCAAACCATAATTAATGAGTGTAAATATTTCCAAAGAGAAGAGGCCCCAAACCTTCTGCATTTAATGCAGGTTGTCTAAGCCACATGACTCCCATCCCCTCTAATGTACCAATACTTTCACCACCGTCGCAAGCACTTCATAAATGCAGATTCATAGGTCTTTTACTCTGATTGATTTTAATAGCAAAGTATTGGGTTAGAAAATCTATCAAAAACTAGAAAATATTGCTGGCATAACATATAGATGAAATCATGCCATGGGCTAATTTTTTTTGTATGTACTATACTCACTATGTTTGGTAAGCTAGACTCAGTTCTCGTTTGACAATCATTATTTTAAACTTTTTTTTCTGCATACTTATTTTTAATCACATATTCACGCAATAAAATATTTTGCACGTAAATCCAAAACTTCTTTTTTATCACACGTTCTCTTAGAAATCATTATTTAAAACTATGTTTTTTCCCAAAAAACAAAAAATGGTAGTCAAACACGGACTAAATAGAGAAGTACTTAATAAAACTAATTGGTTGTTTCTAGTTTTATATGATAGATCATATATATAAAACTAATTGCTTGGGGGGTTTGGGGCTAGATTCTTCAGTAATGTGGAGGCAAATTTTTATTTAGAGTTATAATTAGATATATATATATATATATAAAATTCGAGGGACAAATTTTTGTGAGACGGGAAGCAAGAGATTGTGATTATAACCTTTTTCTTTGTCAGAGTGAACAAACTTGTAGTCATGAGTAAACATAATTCTCAGATTTAGGATGAAGCATTATAGTTATGTGTCAACTCGATTTCTTATTTCTTTTATCTATATTATTGCTCTCAAAAGTACAGATTAAAGATTATTCTTGTGCATGCATGTTTTGCACATTTTTTGGTTGTTTTTGTGGTTATTATGGCTTTTCAAAGTATGAATTAGGGTTTAATCCATAACATCAGTCTAGCCTAGCATGCATTTTAAACATAATTACTTGGAGAAGTTAATGACAAATAGATAGAATTGTGACCGGTGCTCTATTTCGATTGATAAAGATTGAATCTTGATGGAGATACGAGGGTAACCATTTAAGTAGCTAAGTCTTTGTCTTACGAAGGACTTATCACGTTAATTAACATGCTTTGCAATGACATGACGTATTAATAGTAAAAAAAAAAAAATTATGCATGGAACCAAATTAGTAGACAAATTAATGGGTAGCCTTTGTTTACTTGGTATGAATGGTCATAGGGAAGAAAGCGTGGCACGAATTATTTGATTGGCGACAACTATTCTGATGTTTCTTGGCTTCGATCATCAATTGAATTCTGATTTGTTCCCTTTAAATTTGATTTGAAATGCATATGCACTAGACAATACATTTGCAGACCAAAACAGACCCTTATTAAAAAGCCTTATTAGTAGGTGATGTATTGAGGACACGCAGTCTTAATCGACTTTGTCAATATCAATCGGACCACTCTTTAATTTAATTCCTCACTCAATGCCTGTTTTATAGGTCGAATAGATACTCAAACATGAATTAGTCCAATCCATTTTTGCAAATTTAATAATTATTTTTCCAAATAGAGATCTCCATTAATACATACACATACACACACATACACATACAGATAGAAAGTTTATAACTTAAAAAGATAAGACATTTATTTATTGATTTTGATCTTGAACACGCCTCTCACGTGCATGCTGAATTTTTGATGTCTAACACAACTATTAGAAAAGAATATATTTGTCCGTTAGAATTTAGCTATTTAATTTTTTGTGAAGTGATTTTGTGAAAAATGATTTTACTTGTTTAACCGAAGTTTGGTTGCTTTAATTAATTGTTGAAAACATACATCAATCGTGTAATTGAATTTTCAAGATTATGTATGCTATTTAGTGTTTGTGTTTGTAAGGATCGGAGCCTCAAGCATCAACGGAAGCAGTCAACATTAATCAAGAACATCGAACAAGAAATCAACACAAAGTTGAATCAATTCACAATGGACTCAGAAACAATTCATTGTACCCGTCTGTACAATCTAGAAACGACCACAAAATACCCAAACCCTAAGACAATAATACCAAGAAGCTACTACAATGGATTCGATCGAACAAATCAATCTACCACTCGATAACAACTCTCATTCACTAAGATCAATGACTAAACTAGAATGATTTAATCTATTCACAAAGAATCAGATTTGAGATAAATCAAACGAGCAGAATCACGAAGAATAAATCAGAAGCCTTTTTTCGTACAAAGCCAGAAATCAAGAATGAAAAACACACCACACAAAAGACGATACAACTGATATAATTAGATAAACTATCAATCGTAGATCTGATCTTCATCCGACAGTCCAGAGCAACACACTTAGTTTTTTCCATCGGGCTTGGGTTTTGTGCCTGAACCTAGATTGTGTTATTGGGCAATGGTTTTCTTCAAAACATTCCAGCAATTGGGCTTGACCCATTTTCATCATTGCCCATGTATTGAATGTAAATGACTAAAGTGGGATCACATTCAACAAATCTCTCCCTTGATGCCAATGTTATAGACCTCCAAAAATATTAGTATCTAATAACACTAATACCAAGAAGAACATACATGCAGCAAACACAAAGTTACCTAATATCAATACTTAGAATTTGTAAACATGATTTAAACTTGGTAAGAGGAAGTACTTTTGTTCCCATATCCGCGGGATTAAATTGTGTAGGAAGTTTTTCAAGCAAAATAGATTCTTTATGAACTATATCTCTAATGAAATGCATCCTAACATCTATG
>CAIGRN010002965.1:0-14036 GCA_903798345.1 Fraxinus anomala | reverse complement strand
TGTAATTGATACTGAATTAAAGCTTGAAAGCCTAATTTGCAGCATTAGAAAAAAAAAACGCGAAGTATTAAACAATTAAACAAAAATAGGGATTAAGAATGCGCCATATAGGGTAAAAATAATCCAAGCACAGAACTAGGAAATGTCAATATATCAAATTCCAACTAAATTAGATCAATTATTTAAGGAAGCAAGAAATAAAATTAAGCAATATTAGTATTCCTCACACACCAAACTAAAATCGCACAATTACATGTGCCGAAATCAAATAAAATTAAGAAAGTGAGAAAAGAGAATTTTAAGATGCTGACCAGCCGACTTCTGAAATGTGACAATCTTCTCCACAAATCCATGAGGAGAAAAAACTTGATGCAGCACTTCCACAGTTATAGGATATAGCATGTGATGTATTGTAACTAAGAGAATTCGATTAGGCTTTACATCCAGAGAGAACGCAACAGCAGACCCGCATAGAGACAGAACAGAGAGAAGAGCCCAACAGCAGCCAGCACAGGAACAGGAGAAAGAAGAGAAGGGAATGAATAGAGAAGAATATAGAAGAAAAGGAGAAAGAAGTGCAGGGATAATAGTACTAGAATCAAATAATAACTAAACATGCAAAAATGGAAACGTGCCAATCTATACACATGCAAACTTTCATTTTATACTGATGACCTATGATAATCTAGCACTACCTTGAGCTCATTGTTCATCAACATGCAGATACTAAGACCCCATCAACAGATTCCCAAAAAAAAAAAAGGACGGGGAAAACAGCGGTAAATGATCTCAAAACCCAACAAGTAACAGCACTAGAAGTGCTCCAAAATATCCTATTCAAGACATCAAGAAATATGGCCAGTCAACAGCAAAATCTTGAGGAAATTTCCATCAACAATGAGAGTCAAGAGATCTCGAGTGAAGAACAAATGCTATTTGTGTTCATGTACTATGCATTATTTCCCTTTATCAAAAACCTGTACCTTGAAATTCTTTCTTTATTCCCACGGAAGAACCAACATCTCCTTACGTCCCCCGAAAAAATAAAAAAGAAATAAGGAATCAACGAAAAACCTTTAAAAAAATATTCTTTGTTAAAAATTACAAAATCCTATATGCATTATGTACTGCTGAAATTCTAACAGAAACCCTGATGGAAAAAAAAAAAGGAAATAAAGAAAAGAAAGCCAGAAATTATTGTGTGCAAGATAAAAGCCACCAAAGTATGCATATGATGGTTGAGTATAGCCATCACCATGGTGAGAAATAGGTTCTAACTGCCTGTGGTTGTGGCCCTTGTGGCTAATAAAATACTTATCTAAAATATTACGACAAAAAATTCTTGCTTCCAGTTGCAATGTGTTTCAGGAATCTAGTTAATGCTAGGGAATGCCATTGGGTTGGATAAACCAAGGTTTTAGTCTTAGACTACCAAATACTTGTCGTATGGTTATTTAAAGATGTAAATCCATCAATAAAAGCATGCCAATTAATTGTTATCAGATCAAGAAATGTTTCTGAAGTCCTTGCCAATTGCTTTGTTTAACCTACAATATCCAGTATCTAATTTACCAACAAACCCCAATGTCCTAACGCATACATAATACCAGGATCACTATTTGCTTAATCTTCTGCACAAGTTTTATTCTTTAGATATCAAATTAAATGCACAACTAGATCTCCTTTATTACCTTTCTATTAAGTAATGTGCTCAGAATTCCTCAATCAAATATGCCAACCAAGCATCTAAACCATAATAAGAAGCATTTTCTTGCATAAATGGAATTCCAAACTTCTAATGCATTGTAATTTTAACAAGCCATGCATCCATTAAAATTGTCTCAAAATACGCAATTCTTGGCCTCCATTATTAAGGGTGTGCTTGAATTTTTGGGGGGGGGGGAGGGGGGGAGCATTTCAATTCTTTAAGTTGGACTATGGGTTGGCATGTATCATTATCATGATTAAAATTTTGTTCAATCTCTGCCTCCTCCCAATTTTACTCCTGGAATCAGGACCAAGAACTGCACAAACCAAAGCCCCCACATTCCACTTAAACACAAAGGCTTCCCTGGCTGCTGCTTCTGCAAGAGAGGAGGTTGACCAGGCCACTCCACCTCCCAACCCAACACCAACACAAACATGGTTGTACACAACCAGAATGTCACACACACAGCCATAAGATTGTACTACCCCTGCCACCACACTTCTCTACAACATAGTAACATACAAATCCACAGAAACACACAAATCAACATTCAAACACTTACATTCTCCATATGCAAATATTGGTAATATATTTGCACAAATTGGGTCAAATATTTCAATCGCGTGATGATCGCAGGAAAGATTTTCTGTTTAATTATTTTGCCTTTTAAATGTGAAACTTATGCTGAAGTTCATAAATGAGATAGTGATTGTTTACTGCGGTTAAGTGCACGATTGGGAAAGAAGGTAGGCACTAGGGTAGGGCCTGGAATGATAAAGAGGAGAGAGGAGAAGCTGGTAGGTTTAAGAGAAGAGGATGGAGAGGTTCAGGTTGCGGTTGTAAGAAGAGAGGGGGAAAACCAAGTTAGGTGAGGAAGAAAGAAAGGAGAATTTGGGTACTTGTTCCTTCGTTTGTTTTTCGATTTTTCTAGTTTTTTTTTCTACTATATCAATTTTTTTATTGTTCGAAAAAGCTTTAGATGAAGTGAAATTTGTACTCTATATTTTGACTTCTTATACTATGTCAGTGTTATTTCTATTTTTGCAGGTTTCTTCTAGATGGAACCTCCAAAACCGAATCCTTAGAATGTAAGTTTGTTCTTGACTACAATATAGACACATTTTATATACATTTGATTCATATAACGTCAACATTATTATAAATATTGTGTCTAGAGGCTGCCTTATTATGGATTTGCTTTAAGCAATGAGGAAACCAAAAGAAATTCTGCAATTTCAATCCATGGGTAAATTGTTAAATTACATGATTCTGGTTTAGATTTCAGGTTGAACTGAACAGAATGTGGTGTTTTTCAATCTATCTGAGGTTAAATACCATTCCAATTCCAAAGAGGAGCCAATTGTAGCCTAAATGTAGTTTCAGAGCTTGATAATAAGCCAGGGGCTGTTATCTAAGAGCCACTAGTCAGCCTGGCCTAATGCTCAAATATCCTAAATCAGAACCCCTTCATGTAGATAGCATTAGATACCGAAAAGATGATTAAACCATTCAACATTCTGAACCTAGTGATTGTTGTATCTTTCATCAAAAGTCATCATTTTATTTTGCCAATCATAAAAAATTAAAAGATATACAAGCTCATCCTATATTGTGTAAGTCTACAAGAGGCCACGAACAAGTCTCCCACAACAATCTGTTCGTCCAATATACATGAAATTTTTAAGAAGTCAACGAGTCTCCGAGTAACATCCCCATTCTTGAATAGAGGTGCCCATACAAGGTCACCAGATAATCTTGTCAATCTGTAGTTTACTTGTCTTGGAACCTTTTCATCATGTAAGGGGGTCCTACGAGTACGATGTTAAATTTAACCAATAAAAAGAAACATGCATATGGCACCTTTGATGCACTTGATGACAACATCAGAAGCAATAAGTCAAAGGAAACTTGTCCCCATGTAATTAGGAAAAATTAGTATTTATCCGTTGTGATACCTAATACTAGGTTGAACAGTCGTATAGAATTGCAATGCATTAACAGCTGAAAGAACATCTTGCATTTGGAGGAGGGCCTGACATGTTAGAAAAAAATGGAAATATCACAAATAAATAAC
The DNA here is from genome assembly GCA_903798345.1 of Fraxinus anomala. Classification (NCBI taxonomy): domain Eukaryota; kingdom Viridiplantae; phylum Streptophyta; class Magnoliopsida; order Lamiales; family Oleaceae; genus Fraxinus; species Fraxinus anomala. Next base: position 10,254 of record CAIGRN010002965.1, on the reverse strand, counting down.
TTTTATCCAAACATTGAAGTAAAATTTCTCAGCCCATATGTTCGTAAAAAACCTGATTCTTGGCACGAAGCATTACAAGCTTCGTGACGACTCCAAATGGCTGGAATAGCTGAAGCAAGTCATTCTGAGGGGAAAAAAAACATAGAATGGTATTTGCAACTGAAAATAAGAGATACTATATATATAAATTTAACCGGAGAGCAGTACATGTTACAAAAAGGCTTAGAAATACAATACCTACAACGATTATGGCGTCAAGGTTCTCAAACTTAGAGATAGCTTTGATGAAGATATCATATCGAGATTTTTCTTAAAAAAAATGGATGAAATTTTTGAATGATGCTTCTTCAAACAATTGAATCATATACTTCTAAATTTTTTCTTGTCATCATAGCACAATGCAGATATATAAGTACTTAATCTGCAACAGGTAGCATTCAACTAGTTCAAATAAGTTATCTAATTGTAATAACACATTTCTTACAATATACAGAAAAACAATAACAAATTAAAGGGTAAAACGAGAAATAGTGTATAAAAAGATCATCACATGGTAGAATTAAATGGATTTGAGATATGGGGATTAGGATTACATTAGGTTGACATGTTTTAGAAGAATAGTTTATTAATGTCGCTAGAATGTATCTTCTAAACATAAAATTAGATAAGACAACAAAACAAGGAGTTTAGGAAGACATGGGTTGTTCATTTAGATAATACCTAATCCAGATGAAATCTTAATTAGAGAAGATTTGAATGTCGTGCACGGGAAAAAACTTGGATGAAAGAGCAGATGAAGAATTTTGGATTTGGAGATCAAAATGAAGAGATCAACTCTTATTTTGAACTTTGGATGACTCTTGATTTTGGTGCTACTGAAAATGTGCTTCAATAAAAGCAAAGTTGTTGCTAGCGGCGAAGAAATTCTCGTTACAAATCGTGGCATGGAAAAGAATGGAGGATGCAGGACTTCGAATGGACCACCTTACCACATAATGTGGGTTAGTGGTTCTTGTCTTCTTGATGTGGTTATCAAAAATAAAAAATAAAAACCAAAAAGGTTTGTATCCACTTAACAAGATGGTAACCTATATAGTTAAATGCAATTAGCTTTTAAAGAATTTTTTGGACAATGAGATAAATTAGATTAACTTGATCTGGAATGGGGACTAGTTGCATTAAGAACTTAGCAAAAAAGGTATTAGGAGAATTGAAGGAAAGAAGCCACCAAATAAGGAAACACGGTGGTGGACAGAGAACATTCGAAAGCATATAAGAATTGTATAATTAAGAAAGTTCTTTAAAAGATGTCTCTGACCAAAGAAAAAAGGGAAGCGAGAACAAAGCCCAGTGCATTAAAATAAAAGTTATACAATTTTTGCTTCATGAATGAGGCCACTGACCACACAAGATTGTAGATTGTTCAAGAAATTCTTTCATCAAAGGCAAATCATGGATCTCTAAAACTCAATTTAAGAAAGATGTTAACTTGGCCAAAAGAATTTGGATTTTGGGAGAGAGAAACCTATAAAACAATTAGAGAGATACACAAGTAGTTTTTATACTCCTTATTCTTATGGCTAATTATATTAACACCACAGTTTTTAATATGTGCACCAATATTTAAATCGCTATGGAGTTCTTCGAAGATTGGGGATATTCAATGCAATTAAAATGTGGTGTATTTAACAAAAATTGTAGTGTGAATATAATTACCCTATTCTTATAGCAGGAGCTACTGAATGCACAAATTTTACTGTACAACAATGACAAACTAATCCAGGGGTGATGCTTATAAACCACAGACTCAAATTCTTTTATAGTTACTTCATTTTCTTTCAGTATCTACAGAGATTATCAGAATATAAAGACGAAAATATTTCCAAACACGTATTTTACCTCCGAAATTTCATGTCCAACATTACGAACATGAACGACTTTTGAAGGCTCTGCCATTATCAACCTGAAATTGGAGAATGCTCAATAAAGATGATATTGAGGTGTCTTTGTACAGCCATGTAACAAGAAGTAGCAACCATCAAGTAAAATAAAGCTGGTGCAGGGAAAAATGAAAAAATAAAAACAATTCAATAAAGGTGAAACTTCTAAAATGTGCAAACCAGTCAACATCAATGTATTTCATTTTCAGTTACTAAGTGAACTGCACGCTACATATGAACTAGGAATTAAATACATGAACAGAACTACATAGAAATGCAGCTATTAAACCGAATCTCGTTTTTGAGAATTCATGATATTTTCACATAATCAATCCAATATAACCTGAAGACGCAAAAACTAACTGCTGGGACGCATAATATTTTAGCTGTTTTATTTCAGGTATCATATCAGCTCCATGACGTTGTGCATCAGTACATCGAGCTTTAAAAAAAAACCATTTATAGAGGTTCAAGTGTCCCCCTCATCCACCCAGAATCATCGCAAACAAATTTATAATGGAAAGCTCGTTGGACAGCAAAAGATTGTCACCTTTTTCTCTCTAAAAATACTGCCTCTACAATCCAGCTTTGTAAGAAAAACAGAAAATAATCAGAGTTCGATTAATCAATCGCAAATCCAAGTGTAGGTAGGCTACCATCGTGGAACCTTAATCAAAGCAAAATGATATAGCAATAACTACACAATCATATCGAATGCGTAAAAAAATTAAATAATTACCTTCAGAAAACGAAGAACCGAGACAACAGAGAAGCAATCCAGAGAGAGTAAAATGAGGACTTGAAGAGTAGGGTTTGCGATATTTTCTGCGAGACTTCACCAGTTTGTTACGTTTATACCCCTGAAAATACTCGAGTAGGTCAAAGCTACTAAGTGGAAACTCGAAATAATAGGGGTACTTCAGGAATTCAACCATAATGAGAATTCTATATAACGGTGCAAAAGGCATATGTAGAGTTTCTAACGCACTGCTTGATCTTATCTGAGCAGCGGCTGTGGAGGCGGCGGCGATTGGCGGGGGAGATTTGGGTTAATGATTGTGAAAAAAAGATGCTGCCCACCGCGCTAAAGTAATAGCGGAGGCTGCCGGACGCTCAGATTTCTTCACAATTCGTTAAGTCATTATCACCCGGAGCCCCCTTTCATAGCTTGTACTGCGATGAAGACTGCCCGCCGTCGGAGCCTGTGGCGATGATGGATACGCGGGCTTTTCCTAAAACTATGGTAATTATTGTCTTTCCTGTGTATTAAAGTGAGGGTAGATTCCATGTTTCGGAAGCATAGATGAAAACTGGTTTTGCCAGATCCTGATTCTGGTAACTTAGTTTGTCACTTTAAGTCAAAATAATAATCTTGATCTTGAAATGTAATGAAATCAATGACAGCGAAGGCTCCCAAATCTTATTTTTTGAGCTCTAACATTTACATTTTTTTTTTCCTAAACTAACCTCCTTTTCATAGTGCAAAGTTTGAGATTTTCTACTGATTTTTCAGTCGCAGCTTCAAGTTTTAATGAAGCTGTAGGCAATCAAAGCTTTATGGAGTTATTTTAAATGATACCGCGAAACATATTAGAATCTTATTTAACTTTTTGCTTTTGTTTGAAATGATTGTTATAATTCCTCTGCTGAACTCGGAAACTCTCCTACCATGTCAATATATTTTGGATCTGCAAGAATCTCACCCAAACACGAATAGTTCATTTGTTTGGGATGCTCTACTGGCTTAAATCTGAATGATGCTAGCTTTTTAAAGTTATTTCAAATTATACAACAAAACAAATTTGCTTGTTATGCATATTCTTGCTTCTGTAATAAGTTTTTGTGATCATTAACTTTGGCTTTTTCTTTGAAAAGATTGTTATTATGCCTCTCTGGGTTTGTTAAAACTTTCACTCTGTTGGCGGTTCCTGTGGATATATCAAGATGCAAGCTTACTTGAATCTCACCCATTCATAGAATAGTTCATTTTGGTTGGGATGATATATTGTGCTACCGGTTGCAGAACAAATTTGCTTCTTATGCATATTAGGTTCTTCCCTTGTGATGCCATGGTTCCTTAACTTGTGGCTTTGCATTTGTTAATTTATATGTTATTAGTCGCACTCTCAGTCAATCTAAATTCCACTTGCACAAGCAGTGCAAAGTGCAAAATTGTCAATTTCAGCTTATTTGGGATTTTAAATGGAAGCACAATTCTCTCTTCTGTGTCCCCTCGTACTGTTTGACCTATCCTGTGGATATATTTTGGCTTCTTGTGTTTTTCTCATTATCTCACCTCATCATAGACTAGTGGGCTAAATGCATTAACGGTTATTAAACTTTCAATGAACAAGCAATCATGTCACTCATCTTTGATTTTGAGCAATTAGGTCACTTAACTTTCATTTGTGTACAAATGTGGCCACTTCATCTATTACCAATTTACCATTAGTTTAACTAATGATGATGTGTGTGAAGAACGAAAAAAGATTGGCAATGACCTTTCTTGAAATATGTTATTTAATGAGTTAAAAAAATGTATTTTTTGTTGGAACACTATTTAGCAGCTTCATTCTCTAAAAATTTATTTTTCCCTAAATTCAAATTCAAGATTTGAACTCATCTTACCACTATTAGATTTTTATCGCATCCCAAGATTTGAATTTAAGATGTCTTATTAGAGACTTAAGTTGAATTACAGTACCAATTAGACAAGTTTTTCATGAGGTAAATATCTTGAGCTTGAATCTTGGGGAAGCGATAAAAATCTGCAAGGGGTAAGATGGGCTAAACTTTCCCAAAGTGGACATTATATAATGATATTATAGCTTGAACACGAGTCGTGGGTCGTTACAAAAAAAATGCATATTTTTTTGTAACGACCCAGGCCTCGTGTTTGATCTTTTTTTATGTATTATTTGTTCTAGGAGAGTATTCGTCCTCTTATTCCTTCAAAGATTTCTATCACATTCCTAGGATTCAAACACGTGACCTCTTCTTAAGAGAGATTTAAGTTGAATTTTGATACCAATTGGCAAATTGTCCAATTGATATTTTCCCACATTATCCAATATTAAAATTTATGATGGTGTCTTTGTTGTCAAAAAATGGACCTCCAAATTCCGAAAGGAATTATTCACAAAGAAATTCATATCTCAATGTGATCATTGCAACCTTGTTGGACATACTACTGAAAACTATCATCATCTTTAGTGTGATCATTGTGGCTACAAGGATCATACCATCGACGTCTGTGTAAACTCAAGCTAAGAAATGTTCAAAGGGATAAGAGAGGTCCCTCAAAACTCTTTTTCGAGAGCTGATCATGTGGATTCCAAATCTGAAAAAGTTGAAATGATCCCTTCTTCCTGCAGTCTTACCATTAATCAATATCATGATCTGCTTGAATTCATTTATTGAACATTTTGGGTATTCCTCCTAGCTCTCCCATATCGTGTCAATCAAGTGTCAACGGTAAGTAATCTTTTATGTATTCTTCCTAGCTCTCCCATATATGGTGAGGGTATTCGATGTATCTTGACATATGAGCCACTGAACACATGGTTTGTTCATCTCAATTTTTTAATCGTTACCATACTTGTCACCAATCATTATGTCCCTTTACCAAATCATGCCCTTGCACAAGTAACACATATAATTCATTTTTCTTCTTTATAATGTGTTTTGTGTTCTTTCCTCAAACTCAATTTAATATCTGTAGCCAAATTGACTCAAATCTCTTCATGTTATGCAACCCTTACCGATAGCCTTTGTTTTGTACAGGACCAACATACGAGGAAGACGGTTGGGATGGGAATTGAGTAAGCTGGACTCTACTACTTAGATACTTCGAACGATGTTGGATGTCGTGTCTTCGTTGCCACTACTACTTACACCAATCCTCATCTTTAGCACCAATGCCTTGGTCATCCTCCAATAAAAGCGTGCAAGGCGTATATCTTTGTGCTCAAATCCTATTAAATCTCAATTTGTCAACGATTGTTCTATTTGTCCAGTTACTAAACAAACTAAGCAACATTTTCCTTCCAATTCTATTAATACAAAATCTTGTTTTAAGTTAATTCATGCAGATATTTGGGATGGTTATTATTATCATGTTCCAACTTTACAAGGGGCAAAATCTTTTCTTCCTTGCGTAGATGACTTTTCTCGATGTACTCTTGCTTACAAAATCTAAAGCTAGAAATTGTTTATTTACCTTTATAAACCTTGTAGAAATCCAATTTGAGTCTTGCATTAAAATCATGCATAGTGATAATAGCCTGAATTTGCCATTCCAAACACATATCAGACTAAAGGAATCATTCACCAAACTAGTTGTGTCTTGACTCCACAACAAGAATTACTCAATGTAGCTCGTGACCTACTTTTCCAAGCTAACCTTATCAAAACATTTTGGGGGTGATACTACCCTTATCGACAGTTACGTGGTCAATCGTACCTCAACCCCTGTTCTTCATGGAAAAACACCATTTGATGTTATATTTCACAAAAGACCCACTTATGATCATTTACATATATTTGGCTATTTATGCTTTGCCTCTACACATCACAACAAACCAAGCAAATTTCATGCTCTTCTTGTGTTACCGAAGGTTATCGAGTATATGATTTAGCCACTAGAAATTTTCATTTCTCAAGATGTCATTTTTTCATGAACATATCTTTCCTTGTGCTTTCACTACTCCCATATCCACTTCACCTTTCACACCCAACTCTTGGGAACCAACCAACATGGCTATTTTACTTGCCGCATCGCCCACATTTTCTGTCAATGTACCAGCAAATCCAATTCTGCCTATCGCGGAGTCATCCTCTCCTGCCATGGCGCCATCAACTCTGCACATTCAATACTTGAAATCATCCACCACGTTACCAACTTTGCCCGTTGTGACACCTTTAGACCCCAATTCCCATGAACCACTGCGACCGGACTTTTTTTTTAGATGTAGCGACCTTAGACATTGCCATCGCGGCATAGCCTTACTCTTCATCTGATTCTCCTACACCTGAGATCGGAATCCAATGACCTATACGAACACCAAACTATCCTCAACAGTATCATGTAGAAGCTTCTTTGCCTACTTTCTCCCTACTGTCTTCTCACTCGTTGTTGACTGCTTCCACGGTATTCTTCACCCTTTGTCTCATGTTCTTACTTATGCTAGACTTTCTCCTTTCCATCGTGCTTTACCTATTTCCATTTCAGCTCTCAAAGAACCTACCTCATTTGCCTAAGGCGTTAAAGATCATATATGGCATCTTGCCATGGACAAAAAAAATTGTGCTCTCCACGATAATGGCACTTGATCTCTTCAACCTTTGCCTTCAAATAAGAACCACGTAGGTTGCAAATGGGTCTACAAGATTAAATTCAACCCTGATGGCACTGTCGCCTTCAAATAAAGCATGCTTGGTTGGGAAAGGTTATAGTCAGATTGAAGGTTTTGATTATCATGAGACTTTTGCCCCCGTTGTCAAGCTAGTTACTGTTCACCTACTTCTAACTGCATCTTCCATGAATTGGCACATTTGGCAACTGGATGCTAGCAATGCTTTCCTACAAAGAGATCTAGAGGAAGAAGTTTACATGTCATTGCCTCTTGCTTTCGGACGAAAATGGAAGACAAGCATATGCAAGCTTCACAAATCTTTGTATGGGTTTAAGTAAGCTTCTCGTTAATTATTCATCAAGCTACCCAAAGTCCTCACCCTTGCAAACTTCATACAATCTAAATCAGATCACTCATTATTCGAGCTCCAAGATTAACGGGGTTGAGTCTCATAAGGAATCGAATAGTATGTTTTGTTTGTTGGTATTCTTGCAATTTCTTTGCCATGTCACCATCACAAGGTGAAACAGGACTTAGAGCATCATGGGCATCCCACAACCCTTTTAATTTTGCGTAATAGTCACCAATGCTCATGTCTCTTTGAATGCGCTCATGGATTTTTAGTTCAACATGAAAAAGGTGCACACTATTTGCATGAGGGAAACGCTATTTCAATTCCTAGATCTTGAAGGCACTGTCATTGTACATCACACTTTGAGTATTGTTTGGCGAAATGGTGTTGAGATCCAACCCTTGACAAGGAGATTGCAACGAGTCCATTGCTTGTGTTCATTGGTGGATGTTTCTGATGGTTTTGTGATAGATCTGTCTATAAAACCATCCTTGTTCTTGGTGATGAGAGCTATGAGCGTGGCATGACTTCAAAGAGGATAATTGCCTTATGTCAATTATTGAGTAACAAGAACCAAACCTAGTTGTTCAGAATGATGGAGATACAAGGGATCGCTTGGATCGTCATACATGTTGCTAGAGGTCGGAAGCTAAAGAATGGAGGCTTGGAGTTCAGTGGGCCATGGAGATTTCAAAGCTCTAATACCATATAAATCTCCTATGGCAAGATATGTGAAAACTTAAAGAAGGAAAACGAAATTGGAGAAGAATATATCTGTGTTGAATAATTCGATGCGTGATAATAACAACTTTTCTTACTTAGCTAGAATCTTGATTCTTATTAGATAAGGAACCAACTTGTTATGAACAACCATTTATAATTCACTTCAACGTTTATTCACATTCTTTTTCATATTAAGGATCCATTTGGTAGTTATTTGAAAAGTCAAAAAGTTTCTTCTTTAATTAAGAAGTTGTTTTTGAATCTCTTCGTATAATTTTTTTGAAAATGAAGCCTATTAAAAGAGTTTTTAATGAAAATGAACACTTCTTGTTAGGAAATTATTAAATTTGTCATGTGGGCCGAAATATGTAATTAATTGTGTGTAAATACTATTTTAAAGTTAAACCCAAAATTAAAGTGATCTAATAAAGAATTAAGTGATTGGATTTTGAGTATCTAAATAAAGTGTGGGTCGGACTATATGTGTAGATATCGGATCCATTAGGGTTTATATTTGATGATGGGCCGAATACGTATGGAAACTATATAAAGGGTTATAGTCCCCAATTCATATGTGTATTCTCATTCTTTGTGGCATCTCATCAACACAAGAATACAAGAGAAAGCATATTGAATAGGAATATCCATAAACTCACAATCAAGAATCAAGAATGATAATTTCATTATTTTTGAATTTATAATTCGGATTTAGTTTTTGTTAAATTTGAAAATCTTTCTGGCATTTTTTTCAAGAAATTCAGTTTTAGAAAAAGGTTTTTATTTTTAGACAGCCACGCGGGCTGCAGTGTAGTAGCGTCACACAGCCGACGACAGGGTACATAGCATCCTGCACGTGCTGCAGCGGCGTCGGTCCAACCCTCGCCGCTACGGCGAAGGTTGTTTCGAGCACCGCCCCATCCATAATTATTTGAAGGTTTTTTTTGGGTTGAATGATTTTGGGGGCTTGGGCTGAAAATTTGAAGTGTTTGGGCCCTTGTTTGCAATTTACAATTAGGGTTACATTTTAATGTCAAGCCCGTGCAGTTTACTAGCTTTGGTGATTTAGCCCCCTAAGGTTACTATTAATCCTATTGGGCCTTTAAAGTTTCGGGTTTAATAGTTCGATCCCTAAAGTTTGAAAATTAATTAATTTGGGTCATTTAAGTTCTGAATTTTACAATTAAAGCCCTCAAAGTTTCTGATTTTGTTCAAATTGGCCCAAAAGTTTTAAATTTGTTTGAATTGGCCACTAAAGTTTTTAATAATTAATTATTGGACCCCTAAAGTTTTTGAATAATTAATTTTTTGACTCCTAAAGTTTTCAATAATTAATTATTGATCCCTAAAGTTCTAGATAATTAATTTTTGATCCCTAAAGTTCTAAATTATTAACCCTAGGCGCCTAAAGTTTCAAAATAAAATAAAAAAAATTAAGGATTAACAATTAAAACTAAAATTTTGGTATTTGAAATTTCTTAATTGAAGTAACATATCACCAAATTGACCTCTCTTGTCTAGATTAATTTATTTGAAATATTAGGAAAGTTGTGTGTACGTAATTCATGCAGGTATTGACCGGCCCAAAGGAAGGTTAATATTTGGCCAAATTATTTACACACATGTAGTAATAAATATGTGACAATTATAAGGTTTTATTTTATGTGAACAATAAATCGGTTCAAAGATAGGTTTATTATTTGACATAATTTATTTTCAATATTTGATTACTACATTAAGAGTACCACTTACAAGTTGGTATTTCTGTCCTAAGATCAAATATCAATGTTGTGCTCGGTCTTTTGTGATGGGGTTTAGCATTATTTGAATTAATTAATTGTTTAATACGGATTCATATGTGATCATGTTAATTAAGTATAAGTTCTCT
>CAIGRN010002963.1:2975-20571 GCA_903798345.1 Fraxinus anomala | reverse complement strand
ATAAAATATTTTCCTCATCTTCATAATTTTCAATAATCTTTTCATATATATACATATCTCTTATTGATCCAATAATTAATTTTTCTAAAATTTGTTCTCTTATTTCTCTAGGTAAGTTTTTAATTATAATTTATGTTAATATTTTTAATCTATTACGAATAGGTTCTAAATAAATATAATATCCTTTAGTTTCTTCTAATTTATAATAACTATCATGATATCCTGGTATATTTTCTGGTTTATAATATTTTTCTATTTTTGTAATTCTAACTTCCATGATTAACCAGGCTTTGATACCAAATCAGGGTGCTACTTTGAACGAACAAAAATCAAATAAATCTAAAATATCTAATAATTCTGAAATTAATCTANATAATTTTAAAGTCCATATTCTCTTATTATTTTTTCAAAATTTATAAAAGTTTGATAATTTATAATATCTAAATCTATGTTCAAATCATCACTTATTTGTATAAGTGTATTATGATTTTTTATTATTCTTATTTTTCTTTTTTCTATTTTATCAATAAAATCTTGAATATCATCCATTACTAAGGTTCTAACTAGTCTTTTTATAAAATTTTCAGATATATTATTTTTAAAACACTTTAATGCTTCTTGAGATGCATATAATTGATTCGTATATTCTCTTTTAGTAATATTTTTATCAAATTCTTTTTCTATCTTATCTTTTGGTTTTTCTTATATAAATTTCTTAGTTTTATAAGAATGCCTCTAGGTTTTTTCATTGTTTAGTTATTCATCATTTGGCAAAATAATAATTTTTATTTTAAACATAAATATCCTAAGGTCTCAATAGAAATTCTATTCATATTACGATGACTTGATTATAAATTCTATATTAGGGGTATATTTGGTAGTCTCTATCCTTAAATTATTCAAAGGCCATTCCTTTTATTTTGGTCATTTTCCTTGTATTTCCCTGCTTAACTTTAAAATACTTTTCATATCATTTTTTTTTCTTTTTTGTAAGTTGCCCTTCTTTTCCAAGTCCCACCCATCCCAAACCCGTCGATTTGATCCCCACTTCCCCAGTCCTTTCTCCACCACGTCGCCTGTCGTGTTGCCGGAGAAGTGTGAGAACCGACGACAGAGCAGCCTGAGAACATTGCCATCGCTTGAGAACATCATTCGCCATTCCGCCTCTAGTTTACCAAGTATTCTTTTATTCTCGTTTCTCTTTTTTGTTTTAATTCTTCTCTCACTCCTTTACTCGTCTTTCCGCAATGTTGAATATGAATCGAGGCTGTTATGTTTTTTCCCTGTTAGGATTTGCATTTTATTAGATGCTGTTTGTAGGTATATGTGGTGTTTGAGTTGATTTGTGCTATTGCCTATTGGTAAATTGAATTCGGTTGTTTTTGTTGGAAGTTTCAAATTTTTAGAGTTTATTATTATTGCTACACGAACTTCAATTTTTCATTTTTAATGTGTATAGGGGGTGTCATATAATGTTAGATATATTTTGGAAAATATATACACACACTTGTGTTCTGATAATAATAAAGATGATGCATATAAGTTGGGGATCTGCTTCTTGTTGAAGAAAGAAAATTGTTAAGAAATTGGAGAGTGGGTGGGTAGGGGTATGTTGAACTGTATTCTACTCCTATAGGGATAGAGTTAGATGCTTAAAGAGAAAAGCTGCTGTTTGCTGACTAGTAAGGTAAACAGAGAGGGAAAAATACAAGGGGAATTAGAAAAGGAAGGAAAGCGAAGTTGACAATGACGAGTGATGAGAAGAAGATTAAACGGCATAAATGAGTAAATCAGAGAAATGATTTGATTGTTGTAATTAAGAATTCACCTGCTCCAAGGTTTGATAATACTCCCTCGTGTTGCTTAGTTTGTCGAATTCTCTAATTATGCATGTCATGAATTAAAAGTGAAACAAATATTTTGTGATTGGCAATATGTCCCTCTCATGATTTATTGATGCCTTGAAAATTGTTTGTTTCGCTTGAGTTTGTGATGAAAATTTTGGTTTTATTGATTCTGTTGACTTAAGATCTCTGTGTGAAAATACTCAACCTAGAGGTATTACTATTGGACATTTTTGGTACTTTTTGTTGTTTTTTGGTTTTTTGTTTTCAAGTTAAATGTATTGTGTTAAATATGCATATTGAAGGGTAAGGCTCACCGGTTAAATCACACTCCCCATTCTTTAGTTTCCCTATCTTTTCTTTGATTAGTGGTTTTCCTCAGCTCGCTCATTTATTTTTCTATTTGTTTGATGCAGAACGGGAATTAAATTATTGTAAATATGGCATTTTGGAGTAGACTGAGGCGAATGCAACCGATGTTTCTTTCTACCCAATTCAAGAGATCCTATTTTCAAATTCATGGTCCAATTGCTGTTGATAATCTTACTTCACGTACCGGCATTCCGATTGCTAACAACTCGAATTCGATCTTAAATAAAATTCAATTTCCGTTTGCCAACAATGTCAGATTTTTTGCAGCTCCCGTTCAGGTAAAGATATGCAGTGTCTGTGTAATTTGAAGTTGTGTACGTTAATATCCATGTAGTCATCAAAATAATTTTGATGAATACATATTCATCAAAATAATTTTGTAATAATTCTCGTGGAGAATAAAATTGCATTTTTTTTAATGCAACGTGTTTCAGGCTAAAGAGAAGAAGGAAGAGAAGGACACCAGCGGGCCTAGATTGAATGCGCAAATCACGGCCCAGTTCATTAGGCTTGTTACTGATGAAGGTGTGGCTTAAAAGATATTGGAATCTTTGATATTTATAACATAAAAGAAATTAGGTGTTATATATTATAAAAATCCCAGCTTTCTGAATATCGGACTAAGTTTTTCGTGATATTGGTCCTATGGAAAGAGTATTTAGGATTAAAAAACTTAAGGATGTCTGCCTTTGCTTTTAGTCAATGAAGTAAACTCCAAAAATCTTTTTTGATTGCCAAAGTAAACTTCAAGGCTGCATTTGGTGGCTTGACGTTTTGCCATTGGAAATAATTCCAAATAAATTTGTTAGTTTTTTCTGTGATTATTAATTCCAAAAGTCCAATGGAGTAAGTAGTTTTGAAAGTTCTCAAATTCAGTTTGTAATTAGTTTCTTAGTTAAAATTAGTCTTATATGTTGCAATCCATTGCGTATACAAACGCCTTTTCTTTTAGGATGGTTCTTATGCTTAAAAAGCCAGGTTTTAATTATGCCTGGTGTACTTGAACAAACATAATGAACTATTTAGACCACTAATATATCATGTAGGTATTGGAATTGAACAACTCTGATTCTTTCATTTGTGTATTTACAGGTCACAATGTAGTGTCGACGCATGAAGCACTGAAACATGCAAAGAGGCTCAAATTGGATTTAGTTGAGGTAAACTATATAAAAAATAAATAAAATTATAGCAAGCTTATGAGCGACAATTCACCGTGTTACAATAATGATAAACATTACTTCAAGAAGCAATGCATTAGTTGTTACATGTTTGGAAATTGTTTATAAACAGTTTAATCATGAATAGATGGATATGAGTGCTAGATAAGTGAGAAGTATTTTTGGGTCCATCGAAATATGCAAATAAATAGTGGCCTGAGTGTTTATAAACACGAGCCAAACACAGGCTCAATTTATAAGCCTCCGTTTGGCAAATTTATAAATGTTTTAAAAAGAAGAATAATATTGTGTCCCATTTCGGATAATAATGAGTAATAAAAATGGATGTGTGGTTGAAATTAATGTTTGATTTTGACTGAATTTATAAACCATTTATAAATTTGTACCCAAACAGAGGCTAAGATGTTTTCTTTTGTTTCAAATACTTCGTTGTTATTACTCTATTTTCTTTTACCTAGATGTGATCTTACACAATAAACAGCAAAGAGCATCACTAGGTTGTGTGTTTTGCAAAAGAACGTGGTATATAATATAGGTAAGAATGAATGAGAGAGAGCATGGATTGGTGTATCTAAACATGCAAGGAAGAAAGGAAGAAAAGCAATAGAGTAAAAGGCTGGAAATACTCAGGCCTATTGGGACACAGTGCAGAGACCTAATTTATCTAGAGTCATTTTACTCTGTAATTTTTCTTTCACCTTGTTTTGAAAGGTGATCATCAACATATGAAACTCTTACATCTGACATATCATCCCACTCTCTCTCAATTTTTTTTTTTCAAAGTCTAATCCAGTAAAAGTTTCAACTTCATTGTAACCACTATGCTCTATATTGTAAGTAATCAATCCTAAACCTTATTAATGATTCATTCCAGAGAATGCTGACTGAGTATTGCAGTTGCAAGACACTCAGGTCTAACAGGTAGAGAAAAATGGAAAACTTTCTAGTAAATTGATATATTTTTTAAGTCGGACCATTTATCTCGAGAAGATTCTCATAGAAGGATTTCCTCCAGAAAGATCTTGCCTTTTGACACTCATGACACATGGGAGAAAGTGACGTGACATTTGAAGGGGTTGGGGTTTATAAAACATAGTTTTACCTCACTGTCACTTAATCAAGTATTATAATACGCTGCTGGCTTTATAACTCCTCGTAACTAGAATTGGTACTCTTAATAGATGGCATAGAGTTTCTAAGTGACTTTTTTCCCTCACGTTCTGGTGCTATGGGAGAAGGAGAGATTATATCTTTTGCTTATTTTTCCTGTTAAAGTTCTTGATTTACATTTTGTAGGTTGATAGAAATGCCAAGCCACCTGTATGCAAAATTGTGGACTACAACAAAGAGAAGTACCAACAGCAAGTAAAGGAAAAGGAGCGTTCTAAAAGCAAGGTAGTTTACTTTTTCAATGCTTTGGATGTAGTTTTCTTGTAAATAATTTCCAGGTAAGAAATATGTAAGGACTTAGCTTTCCATGTTATCAAAAGATAGAGAACACTCTTATGTCATTTTCACATTAGGTCGTAGTTCTGTTGGTGTAATCTTGAAACCTTAACGAGGTTTTCAGATACCTCTATTCCTTTTTCCTTGTTAAAAAGGAAAAAATTTGCATTAAATTTCTCCAGTTATTAGGAATAATAAATGTGTTATTTTCTCTTTTTCCATATCGTGTTCATTGTGTAGGAGACATTCAGTCACAAATTCACAGAGCACGGGTGAAGGTATATGTGTGTGTCGCATCCGTAATCAAAGATTTGCAAGTTTTGAGCATCTTTTAAAGATAATGAAATATTGAACTTCTTGTAATTTTAAAAGGTCGGAAATTGCACCCAGATTATCGTGTCGTTTGCTTATTCAGTCTTTAGTCATATCTTGAATCCCAACCTTAAGAAGTTGAAATATGTGACTAAAACGAGACCAACTCTGACTACTCAATATGCTATCACAGAAGATTAACAGTAGCTTTTTTCCATTGAGGGATGATTTAACTGTTATGTTTGATGAAATTTGCAACAGTGATATGAATTTCTAATGTTTAAGAGCGAGATAAACTTGGTTTTGTGGAGGAAAATGTGGATTTTTGAATGCATTACGCGTGTTGATTATCTAATTTGTTTGACTTTATTGATTACTGCAGTGTGAACTTAAGAAAGGTGCTTGCAAAGAAGTTCGGTTTGCTGCTAAAATTGTAAGTTTTTGCTTAGTATTTGTCCTTTACATACCATGCCAGTTTTTAATTGTTGATTTGGAGTTGGAAAGGATGCATTTGCATTTCCAAATGTTTGAAAATAATGCATCTCTCATGGGAACAGGATCTGAATAAAATCTCTCTTTATAAATTGATTACTTGTCTAATTTTTTCTTTAGCCTACTGGTGTCTGAATTTTATAATTGGGTGTACTTTACATGTAATTACTTACTTTTTTTGCTCATAGAAGAAAACGTTGAAAGTCACCTTGCTTTAAGAGAAAAATAAATCTTCTTATAACTTGTGATAGTTATAAGATACTTTTGAACTATAACTTGACTGTTCAAAATAATATGGCATTTACCTTTTTCTCCAACTTGTTTTGTTCCAGAAACAAAAGGATCTGCAGATGAAAGCAGATACAGCTAAGAGACTAATGGAAAGTGGTTATCGAGTCAAGGTATTCTTATTTCCTCCTTATTCAGATGTAGAAAACATGCCTTGTTCTGTTTCTGGAAGGAATATGAAATTCTTTCGATATTTTTCTAGCATGAGTGTCCATGTGTCAAGAAAAAAATAGTAACACTTGTGGACAAAGTGATCAAAACTTGTAATCAATTTTAGGACATCATTTAGCAGAGATGATCCATTTTATTAGCATTTAAATTTGTTATCATGTTGAAGAGTTAAAATTGCTTCAAGAATCACTTAGATAGTTATCTTTGTCCTTTGTTAATGACTGTAGACAAATTGTGAGATCTGATATTAAGAATTGTGCCAGGAAAATGTGATGCACTATATCCTTGTCTCTTCATTCTATCATGGACAGAAATTAATTCATCTTTCTACTTCTGGTTTTTGAAACAGTGTACAGCCATTGAGCCTTCTGACGAATTGGACCTGGGAAGTTTACTATCTCGATTTTCTGCTTTGGTATGACTATAATTCAATCCTTATGGTTACATATGATGACCTGTTGTTGATTCATTGGAAAATCCTTTTATTTTCTGTATGCTTACAAATTGTTGCTTTATATCAGATAGAAGATGTTGCCATTGTGGAAAGTGAACCAAGAGTTGAGAAAAAACAGGCTTATGTGGTTGTTAGGCATGCCAAGTTTGGTCCATCTAAGAAAGGCTCTGGAAAGAAAGTTTCTAAAACTACTGAATCGACAAGCGACACTGCTCAAAAAGCTGATGTCTCATCACACACTGTCAGACCTTCCAGTCGAAACCTGCAGTTGAAAGAAAATACAGATGCTGTGAAATCTGGATCAGAAACTGAGGATGATATCACTCCTGAGGAATTGTCAGATGTAGATGTTGACAGCAATAAATCTGAATGGGCTGTTTTCAAGGGAAAGGATGATTTCAACAAAGTTTTTGACATTACGGATGATGCAAATGGATTTGCCAAGAGTTCAAGACATGAAAAAGTAACAGTACTCTCTTCAGCAGATGCAAGCTCTGGATCAGCAGTTGATTCTGCAGGAGCACATAAAGCTTCATCCATGTCAACAGAGGTTCCAAAACCAGGGACAGAAAACAGATATGCCAGAGATCCAAGAAACAAGAATCCTTCGATGAGCCCTGGTACGAGAAACACAATTAACCACGTCCCACAGTTTTCTAACCATGGGAGGGAAATACAATTTAATAAGAATATGTCCCCTCAAGCACAACAAACTTTGCGAGTAGAAACTCCTGCAAATAAGGACCGCAATCAAGATTCTTCTCAACCAGGTGTTCCCAATTCGACAGCCAAAAGTTATGGTATTTTTAGTACTCAACAAGTTGATAGCACCTGCAGCGAACAGAATACACCAGCACAAATCAATAGATATTCGAATAGAAATCCTTCTGATTCTGCAAGAAGTCCTAGCACGATAGGGGTCTCTCAAAGAAATTCTCCTATTTCAGATGCGAGACCAAGCAGAGGTCCAGGTGTTGAGAGAACTCAAATGGGATCCCGAACACGTTGAACTAAAATCGAGTAGAAGCCCAAGGCTAGTGAATCAAGTTATTTGTGTTTTTCCCGGAGTTTTTCCTTGATTGACCGGTCTAGACTTCTACTAGTAATAAGGAGATAATAGCATATGCAACTATATTAGATACAATCTTTTCTCTCCAGTAAGTGACTAAGTGCAGGGAAGGACTCAAGGCATTATCGAAGCCTAATGACGCCAATGATTTTGGAAGGTATTTAATTTGTGATGCTGTAGTGTTAGTTGATTTCTTTAGGTATTTATGTAGTGAATTCCCCCTTTTAGTGGGTAACTAATTTTTATACCAATAGAAATAAAAAATTTTAGTCCGTGCGCAATGCTGGAAGTAAATTGAAGGCGTGAGCTAAAGCCTAAAATAGATGGATAATGCTGTTTGTACAAATGCTTTTTTTAGCAAAAAAGCGTTGATTGGAAAGATAAATTGTTTTTTAAACTGACCAATAACAACATGTGGACCAAACGTGATTGAAAATAGATTGCAAGAACATTTGGAAATGATGCCAACGACATAGCAGCTAAGGGCTTTAGTGAAAGTTAGTGGGGCTCTAGTATTCTTGACAAGTATTCTTGACAATGTGTATTATTGCTCGTGTTGGTTCTATTTATTCTAAAAATTTATGTCGAGTATGGTATTATGAAATTATCATCGAAGTATCTAATTGGTTTTTCAATTAGCTTTATTGAGTCTCATTTAGTACATCATATTTTTTGAGTTTTGATTTCCTAAAGAAGAGGTTTTCTTTCTTCTTCTTCTTCTTCTTTTTTTCCGATTTGTATCGAAGATAACACAATCCGATGAAATATTTTCTTGTGATATTGGATCAATTGCTTTGTTATGAGTATTACTAGTTGAGTTATTCCACTATTTATTGAATTTAAAAAGTTAGGATATTGAAGTTTTTTGAAACTCTTATTTTTCACTAATTAGTGTTGCAGATATATTCATTGAGGATAGAAAAAATTGTTTACACGATGAAGAAAGAAATCATATTGGGCCATGCTTCTTGAACAATCCCCATGAAAACCAGGGGATAATGTGGCGCTCCCAATGCCGCGCACGGGCACCATTCTATTGGGGAAGTGCCACATAATCCCCTGGTTGTCCAGGGAAATGTTCAAGTTGAATTTCCCAACCATATTATAGCAGTTGGTAAGGTGGTCACGGGCCGAGCGTGTTAGAGCCGGCTCGGCATTACCATCTAGGCTTCGTCGGGGTTTAAAAATCTTGTTTAATTAACTTATGTAGGGGTGTCCTCAATTAAAATTGTGATGAATTTTAAATTTTTTTTTTAAATTTAGATGTCTTCAATTGAGATTTTAATAAAATTAATTAAAATTTAGGTGTCCTCAATTGAAATATTAATTAAACCCTTCAAAATTTAGGTATAATTGGTAGATTTATAAAGATTTTATTAATGGATGAATTTTAAAAGATTTGAATGGATTTGAAGCTTAAAAATACATATAACAAAATCTTTTGAAATTTCACCATATTTAATGAAATTCTTATGAAATTTGTGAAAATCTATTCAAATCCACGAAATTCATTAGGATTTATAATCTTTTAAAATTCACCAAAATTTTGTTGTGGACACCCTTGTTACTTTTAAGTAATATTTCTTGTTTTTTAATATTATTTTTTAAATTGAAAAACAAAAAAAAAAGGGAACAATACATAAATCAAGTTTTTAGTAAACGTTATTTCAAAATTAAGGATATAAGTTTTAAATTTCAAAAATCAAATTTTCATTAAAATTTATTTATGATTTAATTAATTAATTATATATTTAATTAATAAATATATAAATGTCACAGTATATAAAATTTGGTCACAATTCAAAAATTTTAAGGCTACAATTCAAAAAAGTTATAGGTTACAGTTCGTTCATCGTCACAAATTAAAATTTTAAAAGTCACAATTTGTTCATCGGACAGATCACGAAATTTATAAGTCAACTTATTTTATGGTTACAAAATATCAAATTATATGTCACAGATTACTTTTATTGGTCACAAATTAATAAATTTATAGGTCACACAATATTTATTGGTCATAATTTATTCTTTATTAGTCACATGTCAACCAATTTATTGGTCACAATCAACAAATCATTTGTGACCACCACTAACATAACACCACCGTCGTTTCTACCGCCAACACCACCACCACATAAACCACCACTGTCGCTCCACCCCAATGAGAATGACTTCACCACCACCACCACCACCACCACCAGAAAATGACCTCACCACCACCACACCCAACCCGCACCACCGCATCTAAACTCTCGCACATCTCGCACAGATCACAAACCTCCACCAATTTCAGCCTCCTCCGCACAGATCAAATCAGAGGAGAACGAAATCACTCTAAAATACCCCAAACTCCCTCCCTAAATTTTCTCTTCTGCCGGCGACCAAAATACCCAAACCCCCCATATTTTTCTGCAACAATGGCGGGTGCACCGTCGGACAACGCTGCTGCGAGTTTGCAACAGTCTCGCCACTATCGTTCGAAGCCGCTGCGAACGACAGAGTTCACAACGTTGCGCAGTGTCATCCCGCAGCGGCCTACTAGAGAGAGAGAGATCGCGTACGACTGTGCTTGTCGTCGTATGCGCCTATCGCCGGTGATGTGCCTATCGCTGCTACGATCGCCATGCCGGGTACAGTGTGGGGGTGGTTTATCGTCGGATCGAGCTTGGAGATGGGAGAGGAGAAGAGTGGAGAGAGAGAGAAAGATATATATATATATATATGTTTTAAATTGATTTTAGAGTTTGGATTGATAGATAGGGTAGGGGTGTGTATATAAATTAATTTATAATATTATTATTAATAATAAAATATTAATTCATAATGATTAAATGAATATTTGATTTTTGTATAATGAAACTTTCAACATGATTTTTGAATATTGATTTTGAAAAGTAGGATTTTGTGTAATTTTCCCAAAAATAAACCCTATTGTTGGGTGTCCAAAGAAAGTGAGTTAATTGGGCTTTTCATTTTGTGACTGTGCTTTATCTTGGGTCGGTAACAGATAGGCTCCCCTCACGTTTATTGGCCCAAGCCACACAAAAAAAATCTCCAAATCGTCTTCTTCGTCTTTCAAGATACCATCCTTCCATTCGATTTGCTCGCTCGAATCACAGGTAATATTTTTCTTTTGCGTTTGAATTTTCATTGAAATGTGATTTCCTCTATCCGCCGTTTCTTAATTTTGTTTTTTCATTGCGTAGTTCAGAAAGTTGTTGCTTTGTTTTGTAACCTAAAATTTTCGACATTAATTAAGTTACTAGATAGTGTTTTATATTATTGATGTTGGATCTCTTTCTAGGATTGAAGAGAGCTTAAAACTTGATCAATTAATATGGTGGCCTTTTTTACTCTATTGTTTATTATGGTCTTGACCCTTACTCAAAACTTTGGATTTGTGTTTATGTTTTTCTTTATGATTCAGGGATCAAAGTATCGATACAGAAGATAAAATATGCCTGAAGAAGGGAGAGTGCATCCTGATTGCAGAAATGCATCGAACCCGTACCACGAATGTAGTGAATATTGCTTCAAGATTATTGCTGAATCAAAGAAGAAGATGAACAAAAATGACACGGGTTGGTTTCTTATATATAGTATCCTTGCTTGGTTTCGAACTTGTAACTAATTATATCAAATTATGGAATTGAATGATATCATTTATGTCGACACTACCAATTTCTACAATTTTCTGAAACACTTTGGTGCATTAATCGGCAGTGGAATTTTTAATAGCCGACATTTTCTTTATATTTTTCTTGGGGCAAGCAGGATAGGGAGAGAGAGTGGCAAGCTTGGCTACAAAAGGTAGGTAAAGGGGGGTAGTGGTGTGGAATTCACGTAAAGACTTCAAAACTTTATGGTTGGAAGCAGTGCAGATGGAGATTTTTGTCATGCTATCTACCCGAAGCAAAATTAGACGTTGATGATGAATAAATAGTTGATACTTAATTATTTGATTCTGTTCGAAGAAGATAATGCATATACAGATTTCTGATGCATTTTATTTATTGCTAAGTACCTTCCATACCTGTGCTAGGAATGCAAGCTGTTAATGACAGTGATGAGGCCAATGCAGTTGCCATTCTTGATCAGGAGAAAAAACATGAGAGAGATGGTGAGGGAGGTGATTCTGATGGAGAGGCTGGTACTGATGGTGAAGATAACACAGGAAAAGACTTCAAAAATCTTACAGGAAGGCAAAAGAGGTTATTTGAGTTAAGACTGAAGATGGTAAGGGCATATCAGCATTTGAAATAAGATGTTATCTGTATAATCTTGCTGTGTGGGAAGCATAGAGATATACATGGCTAACTTATGGTCTTCCATAAATTGATTATTATTCTTCACGATTTTACTTGTAATACACCATGGCCTGTGAATTCATACATGCAGAATGAGGCAAGAAAAGCCAATCAGACTGCCATGGTTGCTGAGAAGAAAAGAATGGAACCTCCTGAAGAGTCTAGAGGAATTTCCAAGCAAAAATGGCTTGAGGAGAGGAAGAAGAAAATTGGAAGACTTCTTGATGCCAATGGTTTGGATATGAGCAAAGCATATATGTTGGACACACAAGACATGGCAGAGTCAAAATATAAAAAATGGGAGAAGGAGCCTGCTCCTGCTGGTTGGGATGGTATGACCTAATATTGTTTCTTTTTCTTAGATTTGTAAGTAGTTCTTATTAATAGCTAATGTGCGTGGCTGCGCTAAAATTATCTGAAATTTGCGTTAATCCATTGGTGATATATACTTATATCTTATTTTGTACCGGAGTTGTTATTCGTAGCTATTGAATGGATGTTCTAAAAATTATATGAAAACGTGCAATAAGCTATACTGCACCTGAACCTAGTGAGGTCATCAAATGGTTTCACAATTGGTAATATCATCTTTTGGGGAAAAATAGATGACATGTTGTATTGATTATATATTTTTGAATATTAAATGTCCTTCAAAATAACTTACGGAACAATTTTTTCTTGTAATTATTCAATTAGTAGTGAATTGCAGCTGGATGTGCATATCGCACACTTTGTACCATCACATATCATGTACTGACACAATTTAGGTCAGATAACTTGTATGTATTATAATCATTGAATGTTACCTGACATTTCCTGTAATGAATGCTGGACCTTCTGTTCAATACAGAAGTGAATTCGAGATCCGTTCTCAGCATATACGACATTAATGTAAAAGTACAACTGATTGTCAATTCTTAGTTTGTTGATAAAATGAACTGAAGCAAACAAAAGATTTAGATTATACATTTTCATTGTGCTCCCTTGATCCTTATTAGTTACTTGGATATTTATATGATTTTCACTTCTCTTTCCCGTAAGGACTACTACTTCACTCTGTAAATGTTCTGTTAATATTTGTGACATGAAGTAATTTTTAATACATTTCCAGATTTTGCTGGCATCTGATTACAGATCATATAATTTACATTCGAGTGTGTTTTGCAGTTTTTAATCAAAGGACACTGTACAATGCATACAAGAAAAGGACAAAGAGTATTGACATAGATCTTGAAGAGTACGCCAAAATGAAAGAATCTGATCCAGAATTCTACCGAGAGGCTTCGAGTCTTCAATATGGAAAGGTGAGCATGCTTTATATATTTCGACAGGAGTTGCTGTGATATTTTTACGAAGGTGTTCAATTTTCATATTATATTAATGGTGAACAGGCTCCAAAGATATCAGAAGAAAAAATTGACAAAATGGTGAAGGAGCTTAAGGACAAGGAGGAGAAGGCGAGGTCTTTTAGCAGACGAAGAAAATACCGTGAAGAAAAGGATATTGACTCCATTAATGATCGCAATGAGCATTTCAATAAGAAGATTGAGCGAGCATTTGGCAAATACACTCTGGAGATCAAGAACAACCTTGAGAGAGGAACTGCTTTGCCAGATTAAGGTACAGCCATGACACTGTACCATGTAACTATACCTTTTCATCTGGGAATACAACTCGTGCTTTTTTAGTGTACGGCACTTCTATATTCTGTCTGTGATTTTGGTGTATCATGATTCTTATGGAAATTTGGAGGATGCAAAACTGCAGCTTGTTCTTTGATGCTTATGGTGTATTATGTTTCTATGGTTCTCAAGGAAGAAAAATTCTAAAAGAAGAAATTGAAGTAACAAATAAAAAACACAAGCATTATATTCTGCAAATTTCCATTTCTGCGGGCTGAACCCTAGAATAATTGAGGAAGATGTGATGAGTAATCATTGTGCTCAACTGCAATTTTTATGAAAAGGAACAGCTGAACTGAATGAACAAGAGACTGAACACACGTTAATAAGCAAGATGATGTAACGAGTAATCAATATGCTCAACTGCTATTTCTTTGAAAGGAACAGTTGAACTGAATAAATAAGAGACTGATCACACATAACTTTTGACCTAATATGAGCTTCTGTGTCGCATTGTTGTAATTTGAAGAGAATGGTCCTAGGTTGAGTTGCTTGTCTTTGAGTCAGTGTTATCTTTGTGAAACCAGAGAATTCTTTGAAAAGCTTGTCTTGTATCTCTTCTGAGTGATTGATGCTCAAGTTCCTCCTTTGGTTTGATATTGCATGTTAAGGAAGTAAAACAATCTTTATTGTGTAGAGTTATGTCAAATATGCCTGTTCAGAAACAATTGAATGGGTTGCATTATAGTGTTTCTTGGAAGATTTTGAAAGGTCAATCTCGTGAAAAGAGTAGTTCAAACAGTTGAGCTGATTACTGTTTTCTCCATTCAAGTGATACGGGGTTTTAGCTTTAATATGCCCTGCAAAATGACAATTCTTAAAGAGAACAATGTTAAAATTCAACTACTCATTTGAATTTTTTGGGCCCTTACAGACTGCTATTTCCAGAAACAAATAGCTTCTAATCAATTTTGATCATTTAAAATTTTTATTAATTTTGAAGTTTCAAGCTTAGCCAAACATGCTCATATATCAAGCCCAAAATCCAGGCACCAAGAGTGGTAAGCTCTACCAAATTTACACGGAAGAATTGAATTATAACTCCTAAGCAGAGGAAAACAGGAAATTATAATGTTTACGATTCAACACAACCAGCCTAACGTACTGTTACATATATAATAACAGGGAGAGAAACAAAGTTCAGCAGACAAAGGACAAGAGAACATATTTCCAAAGGAGTTATAGATCAGAGCCCATCACAAAATATGCATCTTGCATATTCGTCACATCACTCGAATGCCCAAGCATTCTCCCTTCGAACTTCCTCCTCCTCCTCTGGAGTGAAATCATTCTTAATATTGAACGTCTTCCGAATTTCCTCTGGAGTCCTCCCCTTGATCATGTCCGCCACTGTTTGACATGTAAGGTCAAGCAGGCTCTTGATGTTTAGGTAGTTGGCAGCCTTTAAAAAAAATATTACAAACAGTCACCAGCAAGACTAAGTTACCACGTCAAAGACACAAAAACTGTAAATCATTATAGCAATGCTTGCAACTAATACACCTCACAATTAAGGAGTGCCTTCAAGCACACACAAGAACAATGTAAAGATTATCTGACATAGAATGTCCATGTAAAGATTATCTAACATAGAAAATTGAACGAGTAACTGATGTCCTAGACCAAAACATAAGATGCCTGCCTAAACAACACTGGAGATAGTCAATACTGTGTGCGCATTATCATCATCACCCAATACATTGCTCAAGTGAATGACATTCTTGATAAAACATACATAAGAGTAAGGATTAAACTACCAATTTCATACAAAATATAAATGCAATTACCAGCATAACTGACAGTGTGCAGATATGCTAATGCTGCAACAAAATTGTCATATAACAATATTACTCAAATGCTCATCACAGAGTTGTAGCAGCACATACATCAAAGTAGTTAGTGTATCTCCAACAAGTTTTTAGGGCCACTATTGTAGAAGAATATTCTCAAATTGAACATCATAAAATAACATTTGGAGAATTTCTAAATAAACAATGGACACTACAAGTAGTAAAAAAACGACCATTACTTAGACTTCAGACTAAGTTGTTAACACTTTCAAGGCGTCGCCTGTAACGTAAAGTTCCTCATTGGAATCCAACCCCCCAATCTAAGGGGGGTGTCAAACAGGGAGAACAATCAAATATCAATCAGAGCAAAGATACCACATAACCCGTGTTACCCCACAAGCAAGCATTGATCAAAAAACCCCTGGTTTACCAAGCATTATGGCAAACATGAGAGAGAAACAAGTATATACCCGAAAAAACAGCCATTGCAAAATTGAACTAGAAAAAAGACGGCCCAAGAATAAAACATACTCCAGATAGATGCAGACTTGCATTAGAAAAAAATATATAAATATCAAATTATTTATAGTGCTAAAAGAGCAATATTTTTAATCCAAATAAATCCCAGAAACTTAATTTATTTTTTCTTGCTTGTATATACAAATAAGCTTCCATAGCTCAAGGAATATATCAAAAGAAATAAGGGAAAAACAAAAAAGGGAAACGCATAACCGAAAAAAAAAATATCACGTGAAACAGCACCCTGTTTCATGCTGGAGGAAAGAAAGCCAATATTCACAGCTCTATATTAGCAAATTGCTTCTTACTACTCCGTATATACTCTATTCTTCGAATCTGGAATGAGGCTAAGCCCCTCCATGCCTAAGAGTTCTTGCTTCAAGTTAAATTCCCTTGCTAATGGTTAGAAGTCTTACTGCTACTGCTGTCCTAGATATTGAAACACGCCCAAAAAAAATAAAAATGCAAGTATAGAACGGCAACAGAAAACAATAAATCAAAAGAAATCAGAGAAAACAAAGCACTATTACACACTAACAATAGTCACGAGGAAACCACCTGTACAAAAAGGAGCCCTAGAGAAGTTAAAAAACTAAATCACAAGCAAAAACCGAAAGAAATATGAAACGCAATCAAAACTAAGACAATAATAATCATTATAGAACGAGAAACCCTAAGCAAGAACAACGTTAGGAGAAAATAGTTAAACTACAAATTCGAGGGCCAGAATAATCACTTTTAATGAAAGAGGGTGAAACGGTTACCAAAATGAGATCAAAAAGTGTGCTTTGATCGACTTTCACAAAGTCGGCATCGAATGCCTTAAGGTCCTCATCAGCTACCCTATCGGCAGTTGCAGGCGTGCCATCAGCGGCGGCGTCAACGTGGCGCTTACAGTACTCAATGACTTTAGCCAAGATCTTGGAGGTAACGTTGGGGAGAGGTATACTGGTGTCGGCGCAACCATCCTCGATCATATGTTTGATGGTCTGCGACTCCACCGCCACCTTCTCTTCCACCTCGAACGTCTCTCCGTCTGAACTTTTTAGCACTATCATCTTCTGAGTTGCGTCAGTGGACGACATCGCTTAGATCAATCGGAAAATCCCAAACCTAGATGAGATTTTAGAGAGAGAGAGAGAGGGGTGGATGCATAGAAAAAATTAATTAAAAAATTGAAAGCCGGTGGAGTGGGTATTTATACCTAGTGTGAGCTGTGTCCTAATCCGGTGACTTGGCCCCAAGTTGATTAAATTTTAAGTTAAAATTAATAATTGATTTAATTATAAATTTGAATCATGCTACATCTAAAATCTAATTTCAACGTCATATTGATTCATTTTAGAAATTATTTTTTAAGTCGATGGTCCAAATTTTAACAACATCAACATTATCAATCATTATTGTCAAGTATGATTGTACAAATAGCATAATTTTATAAATTTTATAAGATTTCAATTTTTAAATCGCATATTTTATTAAAATTTATTAAAAAATAATTTTAATTTTACTAAATTTTATTTTTATAAAATCTAGTTTTAAAAAATAGCTCAAACAAGGGCTCACTGTCTTAGAAAAAAAAAGTAAGTACAAGAAAATATTGACAGAATTCATATCGACTCCGGCACATGATTAGCCTTTTTTCTCTCACTCCGTCTTCCAATGATTC
>CAIGRN010002962.1:0-10118 GCA_903798345.1 Fraxinus anomala | reverse complement strand
TTAAAAATGCATGGCAGTGAACCTGGTGCTCTTTATGAGATCTCTCCAAGTTTTAGAAACACATCTGAATCGAATCAAAGATTTCACAGACAACATGAGAAGAATTTCTATAAGCAAATCTCCAGGTAGTTCTTTCCAATTTACTATTTTTACATCACACATAATTGCACCGTCCTTAAAATTGTCAGTTCTTCATTTTTTATAGATTGAACTTTTTTTCTTCTTCTTTCCCCTTTGCATTTCAATTAAAACGTTTAGAATTCTACCTTATTTATATAACTCTTCTTATTTAATATGAAATATTCTTCTGCCTAATCATTAAATTACAATTATCCGTAAGATTATAAATTATGCACGTGTCAATTTAATTATCATTTGAAATCTTTTATATGTAAACATGTGAGTTTAATTTTGAAATACAGATAATTTTACGTTTTGAATAAGGATTAAGTGAAATATTTAACAAATATATTTATTTTTGTTAGTAAAATGGTTAATCAATTTCTTAAATATTCAGTATTATCCATCACGCCGAATTGCTAAAGAATAAAAATTTTAATAGTAAATTAGTAGGGTTGAATTTATAAAATTCAATGTGTCTTTTCTTAATGATCTCATGTGTTGGCATAAATTCATTTTGACCATTAAATTCCACCATTTCAGATTAGGAAATGATCTAATGGTTAAGATCAAACCCTATCAAAATGTCATGACTTTTTAATTATTAATATATTCCACTTGAAGAATCGCACACAATCATGACACATATTGTAGTTATTTCAATACGCACGTTTAATCGACGTGTATCAATAAATTCTAATTATCCCCAACATGAATGGAAGAAATCAATCTAGCACAAGGAAGACAAAGAGAGTACCATCTGAAAGATTATGCATCAGGATAAGTAATTTTCCCTTTGAACCTTCCTTAGTAAAAANGAAAGATTATGCATCAGGATAAGTAATTTTCCCTTTGAACCTTCCTTAGTAAAAACTTTATCGGACTAAGCTAATCAATGAATGTAACATTTTGAATTTGTCGGCTATTGTTGCAAGCCTAGACAACAAATAAAACACATTATCTTTCATATCAAACTTAGGTTCTCTATTGTGTTTATTATTTCGACATTGAATATTTTTAGGTTCAACAAGTGTGTTGAGAATTCGTCGAAGTAAAATTCTCATAGAACCGATCAAGTTCGTACTTACATAAGAGATGTTCTACAAAGAGTACCCTATTATACTTTACTTGTAATGTTTATAAGATTATTATCATTAAGAGTATAGCTTATCTTAAGCAATCTTTTGCAGGCAGCATTTAATTACATCACAGAAATAGGAATGAGTTAAAGTGTTTATTATCGAGTCATTCATAACTAGTTTTCCTATTGAGCCTAGTCCGTGAGATCTCCAGTCATTAGGTTTTGTTTCCATTAAATTGACTCATTAGTTTTGGGTTTAATCCAATTTATCTCAATGTGCAGTCTATTCTCTCTAAATAATTCATTTGTAAATGGATTCAACAGATTATTTTTCAATAAAGCAATGGAAATGGTTCCATTTGGAGTAAATGCTAAATGTTATTATGTCTATGATGTATATGTTGAGAATTACCATTATACACGACATTCTGTTCTATACATATGTAGCTAGCTTTCGATTAAATTATATAACAAGCAAGAATAATCACCAATTAGGAAATCTTTCGAAAGATTTTGAAGCCATCGTGCTTCCTTCTTGCTTTATTTAAAGCACTAACTTAATCTTCCAATTCTCAAGTTGGATGGAGAATTTTCATGAAACAACTACACTCCTACAGTAATTATATTTACCATAGATTTTGAATCCTTACATTGAATGTCTAATTTACAAAATCGTACCCATTTTAAGTTTAAGAAGGTTCTTGGGTTTTGATAGCTAATAAATCAGGACGATGATTTAAAACGTTATTGGATTATATATATATCACCACCAAAATCAATTGGCTCGACCTGAGAACAAATTGGGGCGACTGGAAGCAACCGTTAATTTGTGTTGCTCCAAGTCCGTTCATTAGCTGGATGGCCCTTTTGATTGAGTTAGCCCACATCTTGTATTTTTATTTTGCCCAATTTGTTATGTCTTGGCCTATCTTTTACCTATCCCAAAAACAATAAAAGGAGGCTCTTTCTTGCGAAATAGAGGGCAGCCGTCTTTTGTCCATTGTTGACGCCTTGTGATAAATTGCTACATTCTTCTTCCTTCTTTGTGCAATTGCATCCAAATTATTCTTCATCCTTTTGTGGTTAATTGTTTGAGAAAGAAGGCAGCCATAGTGAAGTTTAGCTTTTTGTGTTGAGCAATTATTTAGTTGGGGTTTGATTTGTTTGTTTAAATTGAGCTTGATGTGTGGACTAATTGAGTTACATCCACGACAAATAGTTGTGCAAAATCTGTGCTTAGTTTGCGCAAAATGGGGCTGAAAAGAAACAAAAATAGACTCAAGAATAAAACAGCTGAGAATCCAATCTGATGACGGTCAAAACTCCAATTTTCGGTCAAACCAATTTTCGTCTGTGTGAATGGAGGAAATATCCTGACTCAGGACGATGAGGCACACCCTGCAAGGCAGTGTGCACAGTGCGTGAACTGATAGAGGCGACGGTCCGTGAGCCCACACGCCGCGATGGTGGATACACATAAGAGCGCGTTGAGTAGAATTTGGTAGTTGTCCAAATAGACAGAATATTTCTGGTGACAATGTGGAGCCTGCGTCGATATTTGTTTTCTATTTTGAGCAATATTTTAATTTTGGGCCATTTGCCCTTCATTTTTTGGATTTTGGGATTTGGTGTTCTTGTTGTTACAGTTGTTGGAAGTTTGAAGACAAATAGTGGTGACCCTAAAGTAGTAAATTCATATCTCTCATTATTTACGGATTTGTAGATTTGGTCCACTCAGTAAATTGGCTTATCACTTTTAAATTTTTGTACTAGCAGGCCATCGTATGGGTTGATCATTACGTTTGGGGTTACAGTGTGTAGTAACCAGTGTATTTCTGGAATCCAGGAATTATTTACTGTGTTTGAAGTGTTAAGTTTAATTGGTAAAAGCTGCTTACTGATTAAGTCACTGTGTGAGACTTGCATTGAGTAAGAAAACTGGTTTTATTGAAATACCTCTATGTTGCAATGATTATTCTATTAGAACATCTAGACTTTATTCAATTGACCATTCCCTCGATTTGAGATTGTGAATCTCATGAAACTCTAGGAATTTAGAAAAATGTATATTCTGACCTTAGGACAGCTTTGTGTATCTTAATTGTGTATTTGTGCATTTTAGTTGATATGTGTCCAAAAATAACTACCAAAAATAACTATACGTGTTGATTTGAGAATTTTTAATTGAAAATAAGATTTTTTTTCATTTGGCAACAAAAAATGAATGGGATTTCAATTCAACAAACGTTTTTAAAAGCTATAGTATCAATTTTAAGAAAAATAGACAGAAAGAAAATGTGAGAGGTGAGGCGAATGTTGTCACTAGATCTAGTTATAATCCTGAGTAATGTTTATTGATAATAAACGTGATTATTGTTTTTGCATTTGTATGAAATCCCATTTACATGAAAGATTGCTTGATTTGGTGCATTTTTCTATGTTACATTTTGTTAAGCTTTTAGTATTGACGATTCGGTGGACAAAAGGACTAATGTGTAACATGATGTAAAAGTCAAGGACCTATGGTGCAATTTGTATAAATTGGGTTATGAGGTCTAGGGTTCGAGCATGAAAAGAGGAGAAACACCGCATTTTCGCTAGTCTATCACCTGGACACTGCTCGAGCGACAAAAATAAAATGTATGTCGCCCGCTTGTCGCTGAGCTCTCGCTGGAGCGACGACAGTATGTCGTTCGCCTGTCTCTAGCTTCTCGCTGGAACGACAGGTCGATCCGAAAAACCCTAATTACGAATTTTGAAGAGTTTTACTCGACCCATAACACCTAAGTATCCCCAACTATAAATATAGATGTCTGTGACGAATTCCAGGTGATTGTTTCATTGTGCTTTCATTGTATAACACATCACATCATATTTTGAGAGATCCAATAGCATAATTATTTGGTGACTCATCAATATCATTCTTGAGATCTGGCAACCAAGCTTTGGGAAAACATCAAGGTTCGTGAATCCAAAACACCTGATTTCCTTAACACTTTGAGGAATGTACTTTCTCAGTTAGACTTCAGATCACTCTTCTTCACCCAAACATGCCTAGTGACAAGACTATTCCCAGTCATCTGTGTCACTAACTTAGCCAATTGACTTACCTTATTAGTAAGGAAGTCAATCTGACCAACACACTACTGATTATTATTTCTATTTAAGTTCTGATTTCTATTTCTATTCAGGAGATGACAACACCTAGGCCTTATGTGTCCCAACTCACCACAATGAAAACATGTAGGGATAAACCTATGACCAACGGTATGTGGACACTGATGTCTATCCCTAGGTCGACGGGTCCTACACTATCTAGTAGGTCTCGGTCTAACAAATCTCTTATCCTTAAGATTGTGGTTAGGCACATGTTTAGGCTGGTCAGTAGTAGGGACAAATGTGGTCTAAGAAGTACTAGCATTATTTTCCTTAAAACATAGACCTCCCTTATTTCCAGCCGACTTGCACATTTCTAAAATGTTATCTAAATTTTCAGAACCACTAGAGAAGGCAAGCCATTGAGACTTAGAATATTCTAGATCTCTCAAAAGGTTCTTAACCTGGATATCTAAGGTCTCTTTTTTAGTGGTCAAGTTACCGATTCTCCTAGAGGACTTCTCAAGTTCACTGATGAGGTTCTTAAGCTGAATGTCTAAAGTTTCATTTATGGATTTCACTTCACTCAAGATCAAGGTAGATTCCTCAATGTGCGCAACTAATTTTTCACTTTCAAGTTCTTTATTCTTCACACTGAAGGCTTTGTTTTAGTAAGAATCTTAAGAATCTCTTCATACATCTTATCATAAGCCTCTTTGATATCTTCCTCACAAACAGACTCTTCATTAGAATCCTTATCATTATCTAAGTCATCTTCTCTTTCACTCCCTTGGTTAGATCCATTTTTAATTCTTGTAGAAAAGACAATATATTTTCAACTTTCCTTATGAGTGGATTTCTCACTCTGATTGTCTGAGTTAGACTCATCATTAGTGAGAGGGGCATTCATAGCCTTATCCGAATTCCTCCTACATGTAGGGCACTCACTCCTAACATAGCCAAAAGCTCGTCATTATGGCATCTCACAGATTTAAATTTTCTCCTAGATTTACTCGAGCCACCTTTGTGTCTCTCTTGAGAGTTATTTTTCTTCCTAAATATTTTTCGAAATTTTTTAGCCAGGTAAGCTAACTCCTTATCATCTAGTGAATCAGAATCAGAAAATTCGATCCAAATGTTTCTCACGGACTTCATGGCCAGAGACTTATCTTTAACAGGTTTATTTAAGTTCAGCTCATACGTCTGGAAGGATCCACTAACTCCTCTACCTTAATGAAATCTATGTCCTTACTTTCTTCAATTGCCGTGATTTTAGGCCTGAAATATTCGGGTAAGGATCTAAGAATTTTAAGCACTATCTTGGGCTCGGGGATTTTCTCTCATAGGTTGACGCTAGAGTTCACTATGTTGTTTAAGCTCGCGTAGAAGGCATCAAACGTCTCATCTTCTCTCATTCTAATCTCCTCAAACTGAGTGGTCAATATTTGTAATTTCGAGTTCTTAACAACCTGAGTTCCCTCATGTGTGGTCTGTAGAATATTCCAAACTTCTTTAGCAACCTCACACATAAATACTCTCCTAAATTCTTCCGACGATACTGCCATAAGTAAGGCATGTAAGGCTTTACTGTTCTATTTATATTCATCTAAGTTCATCATAGTCTAATTAGTAATGGGAGTAGGGGTAACTACATTTTCTATAGTTGTACTAGGGGCACTCCAACCATTCACAACACTCAACAAAATTCGTTCATCCATAGATTTTAAGAATACTCTCATCATAACTTTCCAATAGACACAGTTATTGCCATCAACGTATGGCGGGACAGATAATGAACTAGTCATCTAGACAAATTAAGGTGAGGAATCAAACTTAAGCTCTGATACCAATTGAAAGTATGTAGTTTACTAACTAAATTTGACCTTACATGTAGAATTATACAATTAACAAGTAACAAGTCACTTTTAATTGTTTTCAGATAGTTAAACAAACATTTCAATTATCCTAAGTTGAATTGCCATAGTTTATAATATAGAAAGCAATAAAGAATACCAATATTGATGACGGCGAAACCCAACTGGGTAAAAATTTCGGGACCAATGCAGTTACCTCCACTATAGACAATATGAATTATAATCCGTTTCCAGCCTAGCAAATTCCACCAGTTCCCGTCATTATAATTCTTATAATATCCAAGATCTGTTGTTCCTCCAGACTCACGATTTGCTACCATAGATACTATCTACCCAACCTGTTAGATCTCCCGATCTACCTCCTGTAGCTTCCAAGATCTGCTATAAATTCCAGACTCCCAATTTTCTTCAAAGCTTTATTAGAGTATGCTAAGAATCTGGAGAAGTTTAAATCATCTTCCGATTATGCTAAGGCCTTGCATTCATACGGAGGTAAGGTGAAAGTTAATTTGCCTATCCCATAGAACTCTTCTAATTTGATCAAGTAGTTGTTAACTGTGTGTCAACTAGTGGGTGTACACCTGGCTACATAATGGCCAACTGTTAGCTGTCGATCGTCATATGACCAACATGCGTGGGTTGATTGCTATGCAGTCGACACGCACGCGTTGACAGCAAGCCCGAGTAGTTATTTCGATTCTCATATTTCAATTGTTGATCCTTAACCAGTTTTTTGGTTTTATTGCTTGAGGCCTTGCTCTTTAGACTATGTCGAATGGCGGAGCCCTTTAGGCTACCTTGAATTGTAGAGTCACTTGAGCTATGTTTAATTGCATAACGTGGGGTCTAGTAAACTAGGGCCTTAGCCAACTTTTGGTTTTGAAGGCTCTTCACCCGATAGTAGAGCAATTTTGAGCCAACCGACCCCTTTTTTTATTTTGTTGCCCACAACTATATGTCAACAATCTAGGATGGTAGAGTATGAGGTCTAGTGATTTTGAGCATTAACAATTTTTTGGTTTTTTAAGACTCACCACCAGACCATAGAACGATTTTAAGCTAACCAATTTTTTGCTTTGTTGTTCACTGTTATATATCGAGCGATTTTGGATTGTAGAGTATAAGGTCAGTGATTTTGAGCTTTAAACATTTTTTAGTTTTGAAAACTTACCACTAGACTATATAGGAATTTTAAGCTAACCAATGCTTTAGCTTCATTGCTCACCATGATGTGTCAAGTGATTTAGGATTGTAGAGTATGAGGTCTAGTCATTTTGAGCTTTAAATATTTTTTGGTTTTGAAAACTCAGAACTAGACCGTAGGCGCTTAGTAGGCACTTCGGGACGTCCCTGCTAGGTTGGCCTTTTCTTAGCGTCCTCATCATCCGTCGCCACTTAGGCCTTTCATTAAACAATTATAATAAAGTGTGCCCGTAACAGGCATTACATTACGGAAACTAATAAAACATCCTAGCGACTATAATTACAA
Organism: Fraxinus anomala; assembly: GCA_903798345.1. NCBI lineage: Eukaryota > Viridiplantae > Streptophyta > Magnoliopsida > Lamiales > Oleaceae > Fraxinus > Fraxinus anomala. The sequence continues at coordinate 2,458 of CAIGRN010002962.1, read as the reverse complement.
GAAATATTAAACAATACACTATGAAAACTTATAAAATACCCTAACGACTATATTTACAAAGGACACAATACTTCTTGAGATGCTCGGTGTTCCACATGTACCTAGTGGTTTTCCTTTCAAGTCCTTTAGGCTATAAGCCCCATTTCTAAAGGCTGCAAATCACCTCGTATGGTCCTTTCCAATTTGTTCGAGCTTGGACGAAGGGTGCCCTACTGCTACTGTCTCCCTTAATACGAGATCTCCCGACTAAAAAACTCTTGGTCTCACTCTTCGATTAAAGTATTCGGTGGCCCTTGAAGCTACTTGACTTTCATCCTGCCAATTTTGCTAAGGATTTCCATAGGGACAACGACTTTCATTCTGAAAGATAACTTGAAATGTGTTTCTCTAGTTGATAACTTGCACAGAAGGCCTTGAAGCCGTTATTGTCAAACTGTCTGCCATTGTTTGTAATGAGGACTCTCGGCATGCCAAACCTACATATAATATTTTTCCAAATGAAAATCTGTACTTTAGTCATCGTGATTGTGGCCAAAGATTCCACCTCGACCCATTTGGTAAAATAATCAATGACTACTATCAATGACTACTAGCAAGAAATTTCTATGTCCTTTAGCCACAGTCAAGGGCTTCAAAATATCCATCATCCATTGAAAGAAAAGGCAAGCCCCGAAAATAACTGACTGTAGCTCGGCTGGAATATGAATTAAATTCCTATGACGCAGACATGCATCACATTTTCTTACCAACTCTTTGGCATCCTCCTTCATCGTAGGCCAATAATACCCCTCTCGTAGAGCTTTGAATGCGAGGGTAGTCGCCCTTTGATGATTGCCACAAATTCTCACATGTTCCTCGAATAACACCTCATGTGTCTCATTTGGGTGCAAACGACTTAAATACAGCATGGTGAATCCTTGTTTGTTGAGTTGTCCATCGATAATTGTGAACAATCTTCTCCCCTTAGATACATCTTCTGGCAATTTATCTTGCACAAGGTAATTGATCAATAGGTATATCCAACTTTTCTCGTGTTCAATGTTCGCTATGTGAACTATGTGTAGAATGTTCGGCTGTCGCAAGATTTGACCATTTGTCATGGTAGGCAGATTTTTCGGGTTTACGAACATAAGATTTGACAAAGCATCGGTTCGTTCATTGTCTTTGTAGAGAATCTTGGTTATCTTGAAACTTTTGAATCCTTTTTGCAGGTCCCTAACTTTCATCAAATAAGCTACCATTTTCCTATCCCTTACTTCGAATTCTCTCATCACTTGTCCAACTATCAACTGAGAGTCACTATAAATCTTTACTGACGACATCCCAAGTCTGACTGCCAAGACCATGCTCGTGATTATTTCCTCATACTTAGTATCATTATTTGTTGTGGATAACTCGAGCTCAAAGAGTACTCCCACACTTCAGATTTCTATCATATCACAATGATGCTTGCTTTAGATCCTTCTTCGTGTGAGGACCTGTCGACAAAGATTTTCCCAACCACTTCCTATCATAAGGGTAGTTAGGCAGGGTTATAAGCTATGCGATAAAATTTACTAAAGCTTACATTTTCATAGCCATTCTTGGCTTAAACTCGATGTCAAATTCACTTAACTCGACTGCCCACTTTAACATCTTCCTAGAATTTTTAGGTCTCTGTAAAATCTACTTGACAGGCTGATCCATCATGACTAGTATTGTATGAGACTAGAAGTACGGCTTAACATTTTTGACTGCCACAATCAATGCAAATACCAGTTGCTCTGTAAAGCTATACCATGTTTTTGCACCTCTTAACATTGGCTGACATAGTAGACCGGCTTCTGTACCTTTGAAAATTCATTCACCATCACCGCACTGACTGCATACTTTGATATTACTAAGTATAAACATAGTACATCCCCTGCGCGTGGCGTAGTCATGATCGGTGGCTGTTGTAGTGACTGTTTCAAGGATTCAAAAGACAACTTACAATCCTTGGTCCATTCAAAGTTGGTAGAGCCCTTAATTACCTTGAAGAAGTGGTAGCACTTGTGTGCTGCTCGACTCATGAAACGATTCAATGCTACTACCTGACCTGTTAGCCTTTGGACATCCTTTCTACTTTTAGGGCTTTTCATTTCTAGAGTAGCTCGAATCTTATCTTGGTTTGCTTCAATATCTCTATGTGTTATTATAAAACCTAAGAACTTTCCACCCACTATTCCAAAGACACACTTCTCAGGATTGAATTTCAATCTATTTCATTGGACAACGTCGAACATTTTCTGTAAATCGGTCACATTGTCGTTGGCCTTGGTACTAGGTCTCTGAAGACCTTATTCACCATTCTCTGATAGGTTGCTCCGACATTTTTCAAACCAAATGGCATTTTCGTATAATAGTACATCCCAGATGAGTTCATAGGTGATCAAGGTTCCATATAGTTCCTCCAAATGATATGTGTTTACATCATTTG